>LD347553.1:83212-95089 GCA_001465055.1 Ptychodera flava
AAAGCAATCGGACAAGCGGTTTTAGAGAAGGAGATTTTTTTACCAAAAACACCAAAAAATGCCCCAAAAATACAAATATGCAAATTTCACCACGATTTGAACAAACTTAAGTGAGGTCACCCCAAGTGAAATGCATATAAAATTTCAAAGCAATTGGACATGCGGTTTCAGAGGAGAAGGCAATTGTTGACGGACGACGACGACGATGACGGATGACGGACGACGACGGAAAATCAACCTATTTGATAAGCTCCGCGTCGCTGACAGCGGAGCTAAAATTACATCAACTCATACCTGTTACGATCAAGCGAAAAAAAAAGTTGAAAAATTTTACATTTCCCTGCGGATTCCAAACACAAAAGACTCCCTAGCTTCCTGAAAATTACAAACTCTCACCTGCATATTTTAGAACAGTCACATAAGTTTCATGGTCCTTGAATTCCATAATTATTGACCTTAGGTCAGCTGGTCTGGCCTGGTATTGGAAAGCCACATTGAGCTCCGTGTTGACTCCGTCCTTATTCAGACATCGCAGTTCTGGGAACTCAATTGTCCTGAAGACGCTGGGGAATTTTACAAAGTTGTAGCCTGGCGGGCCAGTATGCAAACCTTCCTGCTCCACCGAGTCAAACAGCTTTTTCTGAATGTTGTCGTACTTTATGCCCACTGAAAATGAACATGTAAAATATGGAGTCACCATATCTATTAAGTATGCAGCTCTCTGACTGTAGAATGGGTATAAAATCATGCACGTATACAGACCGACACACAGACAGACACACTAACACACTCAAGCAGAGCAAACACACTCAAGCACCCTGATGCACGTCTGTTGGCAGTTAACAGCTTGGATTTACTGTACATAGATTCCTAGATCTTCAAAAATCCTCAGAAATATTCAGCAATTTACTCTTTATTTATTCTTGTCCTAATCCGCCGAATTTTAGTTTTCATTTCAAAATCTATCTTTCTGTTTAATACATAGCATTGGCCGATTCATTTTGTCTTTATCTGAAGTCTGCAGCTATCTCAGCTGTTACACTTCATCTTGTACACTGTGCATTGAAACAGAATCTCTTCCTGGACAAGAATTGCAAAATGAGCCTACACAAGATCAGAAAAGAATTGTCAAAATTTGAGAGTCGGAATATCTGTCCCAAGGGTCATTCTAGCTTGAATCACCTATTGCATTGGGTTGCAGCAAATGTGAAGCTCCCTTTAAAAATGAACAGTGTATGATTTTTGATCGCACACTTGCATTTTTCAGTTGTAATGGATGAACATCCCTGTCATTCAGAACAGCTGTAATCAACTGAACATTATAATGCACATTGTCTTCGCAGATACCAAGGTGTCTTTTAACAAATTCAGTTTAGTTTTATTTTAAGATAAAATGATTTTATTTCCTTCTGGAGAGGAAAAACTAGAAGGAAATGAATCAGTTGATGTTCTAAAAAAATACTTTGATTACATAACTTCCTAGTATGTGTTCTAGTAACTACAAATAATGCCTTCAAAATATCTTTACCCTGGATGTGTGTGTAGACCTTGAGTAAGGCGCTTTAAATAAAATTCTTTGTTTGCCGTCCATGTGCTGGTAGGTTTTCAGTGAAAATTAAGAAAATAATGTTGATAACTATCACAAATAAAAATGTTATTTTTCCAAAGAAAACCAAATAAAAAATGAGCCTATGTTAACACACTTGTGTTTTTTGTGTTTGTTTCTTTCCCTGCTCGCTGATAGGTTTTTCAAAAAACCAAGGATGGCAAACAAAGAATTTTCTTTAAATGGCCGACTGAAACAACTAACATACTGCCCTGTCACTTGAACTTTGAACAGATCAATTGAAACTTTCTAAAGTTGCAAAAACAAGTGAAAAGTATTCCAGATGTTTGGATAGTTGAATTTCAATATTATATGGCCCTTATCCATACGCATACTAGAGGGTGAGTTGTGACAGAAAATTTGGTCTATAACTAGTGCTATATTCCACAATTGCAGAGTATAATCAAATTGAGAATTGTTGTTTTGGTAACACGCTAGCTGAAGTCTTCAAGTCTATGATTTTCCCAACAATATTTGCCTATGGAATTAAGTAAATTAGCTAGGGAAAACCATGGGCTGGTGGAATGTGTTCATCACTGCACCTATATCATGCAGCGCTTCGAATCACAATGAATACGCTCCACCCCCACCCCCACCCTGTGACAATAAAGAAAGTAATTACCAGGGCTCAGAATGCCCCATCGTGCTTCATCTACCATACTCTATTAAAGCCCCTGCTCAATTATTAGATTTATCTAATATATATATTATTTACTTGATGAAATATTCAATGGAAAACAAAAAGAATGACAAACTGTTCACGGGCTGTTGACACATTTGCTAATTCGAGAACCTCAGGATTGAGAAAGGCGCCTTTAACATCGGCCAATCAACCTTTAACCCTTTTCCTGCTAGACAGTAATAACTGTATCACTTCCCCATCAGCCAAGTCAGTGAAAAGCGGTATTGAGCCAAAACATGACGTATTTTCACCCACTTGGCTTGGTATGTTATAGCATCTTTTGTCCAAAAAAATACAAGTTTACAGTATTATGTTTTCAACAGCCTTCAAATGTACAGTATTATGTTAAAATAAATCATATGGAATACGTTGTGTTTCATTAATTTTAATCATCTTGACCTGGTGGTGAAATATGGACTTGGCAGGAAAAGGGTTAAGGGATAAATTCACTTACTTTCATCAGATTCCAGCTGTTTGAGAGATGAAGCAACCAGCCCTATTATGATGGCAATCACACACACCACGATACCACCAATGACGTAGACTTTTGTTTTTCCCGACATTGTGAAGTCAGCCTTAATGGACTCTGAGATTTCAATTCCACTTTTGAACCTGGGATAGTAAGAAGCACCAGTTATTTATCCGCTATCATTGTTAAATTTCCGCCTTGTGACAGTTCAACCCAAACTGCATTGAACAAAAACTATGTTAGGCATTCAGAGAAAGGATATATGTCGCATACTTTTAAAGCCCTGTATAACTGTATCTGTTTGTAATTTGCTCATCAAAAAAAAACAATTCAATCTTTGGAAAGATAGTTTTGATTCCTGTTATTATGCAATATGTGAAAATGCCACTCTTTTAATTCTTGGCAATTGATGGCTTCGGTCGATTTTTCACAGTTTTTGTAATACTTGCTTGTGGCGGCCACATTTGACTTTCAAATCTAAATTGTACAGACATTGCTAATGTTTGAAAAAAACATTCATTGTCATTCTTTGGTAAGCATTTATTGTTACTCCTGATTTCAAACCATCTTAGAGTAAATAATAAAAAAAGGTACAGCTAATGGGGCTTTACCCCTAAAGTGCTGTAATTGCCCACCAAAATTTTAGTGCAACATTTTTACCAATTTTTCAGTAATTTTTTGAAAATTTTGGATCAAATGGAATTCAGATTTTATTGGATACAGTTTGTTATCAGAATTTTGACAAAAATCTGAAAAAAATTGACTAGAGCATATTTTTTAAAAGTGACAAAAGCTAACTTTAGTGCTCAAAGGGTTAACTGAGCAGTTCAAATGGTTTGATTCTGTGCAACAATCAGGTCTGCTAGTAATTTGTGTTTCAGCACTTAACATTCCAAAGGAAAATATCTACATTGCAGAACACAATTAAAAATAAACTTTCCCAACTAGGAGCTAGGGAAAAAGGAAAATGGAATATACAGTAAACTACGTGTGTCGCTTGAGCCATATGTAACATGTAAGTACATCTTTTCAGGTTGTACCCACACAACAGCTGTGCATTTTCACCCCATTTCTCTGCACATAGGGTCTGCCCACTCCATTGAAAGCAATGGAGCCATACCACAGTCTAGGTGGAGAAGGGGTTACAACAAAACACTACCGGTAGTAAAGGGACATGCATTTTATCAATAGGAAACTATCATTACGTGTGTGCTAGTGCAACTTCCATCTTTGAATGAACAATGCATTCTGTCAACATCTTTTCACTGGCAGTGCCAGGTCAAACTATGTGTAAATGCTCGGTAAGCTTATGGATAGCATGACATACAAAGGTCAGATTTTCTGTCTTGTGTATCTTTTTAAATTTTATGCGAAATTTTTATTACCCTCCATAGAGTCAACACAGTGATGGTGGCCTTTTGAATTTGAAATATAGTAAAGTCAGGTAATTTGTTTCTCTAGTTCAAAACTTTGCTTGGTAATTCCTCATTTTCTTGGTTTGGTATGAGACAGGTTGAAAGTTTCATTGAGGAAAGTTTGAGCAAAAATTTACGTCTTTCACTGTCGAGGCGCATACTACCTTATTAGCACAATTTGACGACTGAGAACAGCAATTTGAATCAATCTGATTGAAAATCTTGTAAAGAGATTCGCCTTCTTCAGTTCTTGTTTTGCCCGCAGTTCCTGATTACAAAGTCTAGTATTAACAAAAACACGACGATTCACAAATACAATCGCACGATATTAAATTCTTGTATGTGCGTGACAGTGTCACCGTCGACTTTTATTCACGTTATCACGTTTAGACGGCTTAAATTGCTATTTATACACACAAACAAATAGAACGGCGGCCAATATGGCGCGTCATTTTGGTATTCGATAGCTAATAATAGTATTATTATCAAAGCTCATTTACAAACATTGGAAAAGCGTGCAGCGCAAAATACCATTCTAAATATTAACGATACTGAGCTTCGACGATTCGGGCAGGTAACGTGCTGGTGAAACCATGGCTGGGGACGTGTTGTGAAAATGCTGAACATAAAACAAGTGCACAAATTACTTTTCCGAAGTGCACGAAACGATGGCAAATATATTACGACAGAGGCAACAATACGATTATCCCTAGAACACAGCCGTTCCCGCTCAAATCCAATATATTCGTACGCTATAGACTATATCTGTGCTTTTTGTATCCGAGTATTAGTTTCAGGCGTTGGGACATGTAAATCGTCGAAGCAATTTGTTATTTATCCCACATTGGAGACACGCCTAGTCGCCAGTTGACACTTGTTCGGTGTTTCGACGCACACCGAAACAGACTCTCTTTAACTTACCTGTTCATTGTATTGTCGAACTTATTATGCAGGAAGTTAGATTTGTGATAGATATGTGTCGATCCTGATTTCTATCATATAGTAACATGATATAACTAAATGGGGGCACCTTGCCCTCAGCTCCAACTTTCAATTTCACACTCTGGTGATTCATGTCAAAGCTACGTAAATAACACGGTCAAATATTCAAACGTCCGTCAATCATAGACGACGTTATGCCGAACTATCCCTGCAAGATCGTCATTTTAGTGTCAACTCACCTCTACACGAGAAGTAGCGTCACCAACTTGGCGAATCACTTTTTACGATCAGCGAGTATTTAAATCGCCGTCGCCGTCGTGTTTCGGTTGTCGCATTTGACGATGGGTTTCTAAATATGGCGACTCTTGTTACGACCTCCACTCACACGTACCCTGATTCTACGCCTTTGAGGTGCCAGCTACCTGGGTAGTGAAAGTTCAAGTGAAAGTGAACTGCTGAGGGCGCCATCACACTACCTCAGCTTTCGCTATCATCAGCATTGGCTGAAACAAGGAGGAAAATCTTTCGTCATTCAAGTTTACAACATGTGCTAGTGTCTTGCCGAGGTATACGAAAAAAAAAAGTGTGAAATGCACCTCAGGGGCAGATTTTTAGGAATACGGAAAAATCTTCAAATATTATTATTTCAACCTCATTATTTTGTTTTGTGTGATCTGATACAGCTTTTAAAATGTTCTTTCAAATTCTCGTAGCCCGGATGACAGCTCATGCTCGTCTCTTTTAGGCAATTCTACATCCTATTAAATTGAGGTGGTCGATCCAGATCTTAAAATCTTCAGTAACTTGATTTAAAAAGCAAATGTAACTTCATATTTTCTTAATATTATGCGTGTCGGACAGGTGATTTTGGCACATAACCAAGATGGCCGCTTCACGTTTTTGTCTAATTTTAGCGTTTTGCCGCAGGAATGGATTGAGCGAAGGAGCTTAAAATTATATTAGAAGGAAGTTAGATATAATAAGGAATCTACTGAAGCAATAGAAAAAATGTGCATGATTTGTCTATTGAATATATATGAGTTATCTAAACATGATGACGAACACCATTAAACTGTGGCACTGAACGAGGCTGTAGCTGCATCGGAACATGTCTTGCAGTCGGATTTAAGCATCGCCAATGTACTGCTCAGTGGAGAAAACAAGTTGTACATTCTTCTTTTCGTCCAATCGATACATCATTACATCAAACTTCTGGTTATCTCCGATGAAATATGACCAGAATTTTTATTTTTATTTTTGTTGATATGTCAACTTTCGAAGTATTCTCCAAAACGTTAGTCTGCACATTTTGTCTTTTGCAGCATTCCTTGTCAAACATGCCTTCGAGGTTTTTTTAACGGACAAAGCATACCTTTGTCTTAGAAATTACAAAGACTGCACGGACTCTAGGGGGATTTAGACAAAAGGTTTCTAATTTCCTCTAATCATTTTACCGAATCTCCTTATCTCGATATGTTATGAGACAGAATGATGTCAAAAGGCGCTGAAACCAGAAACAGAATTCTGGTATCTTGGAGTCCCTGAGTGTGGATATAAGTTATATATGTACAAGACCGACATATCACCACATCGGCATGAAAGCCCCTTGTGCGTCATACCTACAGAAAGAAATGAAATTGAGAAATCTGCCGAGATATGATAGAGAATGATTGGTCTCCTCGAATCGCATCGATCTATTCATATGCTAATCAGGTACGAATGTGCAAATCGACTTCTGGGTTGTCGCGACTATACCTATTCGTTTTGGCGCCGACGCCAAATCGTGATGAAAACTGCCTACCCTGACTTGTTCGAATAGAAGATCATACTTGCTTTACTTACAACAAAAGTAATGTTATTCATTTGAACAAGCCAGCGGATCCACAGCCCCTGCCTCCTGGGAGTGTACACGATTTGAAAAACATCGGACAAGGACTTGCAGCTATACATCAGCTCTCGCATTTGAGTACCCGGCTCACCCTTTAAAAAGTTACGATCAGGGAAACATCACTTTCATGTCCAACTCTGCGTCCAGATCGAGTTGGATGTGCGGCGAATGATGGAAAACGTTTAGGTGACGCAGAGGTTTTTGAAAAACTGTAGTTTCTTAGGGCGTCTTTCATTCTCAGTAGAGTCAGGCATTTACGGATATCACTTGTCAAAGTAGGCATGATTTGTCACGATTTGGCGGGATCGTAGATGAGACGCAAGAAGATTGATTAATCTTGAAGAAGACACCGTAAACACCTCTTACAGTCGTCAATCTGAGGTTTGTGAATCAATTTCATTACTCCACTCCCCTTTTTTTTTACTTTCTGCCAAACATCTTCGACGCTTGATCTCAATTTGTTAATTTCATCATGAATATACACACTGTCTTGAAACTGGACAAGAGGGGTTTAAAAGATTAACATTTTGACTAGAGCGCCCATGATTTGACCTAGTGTGTACCAGTATGGTGTGATTAAATTATGACGCAACTTGTGAAGATAAAGGAAAGGGCACTGTGATGATTGTCGACACGATGAATGATGTCAGTCTTTTAGTTTTCAAAATCCAACAAGACATAATGAAGCTATATTCTCATGCTCTTCTTCGCCAATCAGTTTCGTTCTGGGCAAGTAGACATTCTATTTGAAAGCTTTTAGAAGCCGGCCAGAAGCTCTGTCCCCGACTTTCTTGCAACAGTTTCAATTATTATCGATTTTGTAGCAGTGTTATAGTATATATATATATATATGTATATATATATATATATATATATATATATATACACACACACACACACACACACACACACACACACACATATATATATATATATATATATATATATATATATATATATATATATATATATATATCGGCTAAGGGATAGATATTCGAACCTTCACATTTCTGAAATTCTGTTGCGCGTATGGGCTCGTTTTGAAGCCTGCGCAGCGGAAGAAATTTAAACCGCCTTGTTTTGGCAAAATCGAAATTTGTATTTCTGCTATACCAAACTTTATCTGAGTGACTCATAATTTTAAGTCTTGAGTTTATAAAAGAGTGATATACAGTTTCCTTGAGGAAGGTTTTGAGCTCAGGTTTAAAACTTGCGGTTTCGAGGTATAAACTACATCAAATAAATTCAGAATTTTCCTCTACACGTAGCTCGAAAAAAATCCACTTTACTCGTCGTGTTTCAGTGATTCTTAAATACGGCTCATGGCTTTGCTATGGTGTGGTAAATTTCAAGGCATGCGTTTCTCATAACTATTGTCACATCTATGTGTAAATATCTCTTAGAAAGACTAGATTACAAATATATCTACATAATTCTTGTCGACTACAGTCCATTTAATGCGCTAACTGTATAAAGAATGATGCTTATGATGATGATGATGCTGATGATGCTGATGATGATGATGGTGGTGATGATGATGATGATGCTGATGCTGCTGCTGCTGATGATGATGATGCTGATGATGATGATGATGATGCTGATGATGATGATGATGATGCTGATGATGATGATGATGATGATGGTGATGATGATGATGATGATGATGCTGATGCTGCTGCTGATGATGATGGTGATGGTGATGATGATGATGATGATGATGATGATGATGATGATTACGAAGACTTTGTTTGTTTGCCCTCGACACTTAACGTCAACTGTTTTCATACCTTTTTTCTCAATTTAGTTCTTTATTAATTTATAGTATCTTATCAAACGTTTCTACAGAGAAACAAATTACACACAATACCTGTCATCAGTCTGTAATCAACGGATATTGAGGTTGAGTGTTGTTTGTGCCCGAGCGGAGTATTCGTCTGTCATATATCGTTATCTTCAAAGTCAAATTATTCCATTTAACTCTCCTGTGGCTGATGAATTTTGAACTATTTTTCATTATTTTGTCAAGTTTAAGTTCTTGATCTGCTCCCAAAAGCACATTCAAATACCCATTATTTAGCTTGTCATCACAGCGTTTATACGTAGAGAATGCACTGTTACTATCTACATTTTAATTCTAGTCCGGACCAGAATTCAAATGTAAACGATATCAACGCAGCTATTGTGTATCCAAACATGCTTTTGGAAGTAGACGAGAAAGTGTAGTTGACACTGCAAACAAAAACAGCGTAAAAAAGTCATGAAAATTTATATCTACTGACCCTGTGAAGGGACAAAGCTCTTTTTTTGATCTTCTTTTCATGAATTTGTTTTGATATGAAAAGTAGTTTGTGTTGTTTGACTTCTCGAAACATACTGAAATACTGGTCAACTGTGCACAACGCAAACTTCGACTCTGCTTGCAGCCAGACAGGATTAAATATTCAGTGAAACATATTACTTAATGAAATATTTATTGGCGGTGCCTTTCATGTAGATAAGGATAGAAGCTTCTTCTAACATTGCAGCAAATAATTATTTGTCATAGGAAAGCAAGTCGGAATAGGAAAAAAATCCATTTTGTCTAGAAGTCACAAACAAACAAATCATCTACTTGCATTCAGCAAAGGGGCAATTTTTGACATTGCAGTTATTATATACCGTCGCCATCTTGTCTACTGAGAGACGCTATGCCAGTATTCCATGTTTTCTTTGTGTCACAAAAGGAAACCAAAGAGAGATTTTTCCCTTCAAAGGGAACAAGTTTTTATCTCTCCAAATTATTTCGGTCCTTTTTAAGTAATGTGAGAAATTATTAGTGTTGTTCTGTTTACTGATAATGAACATGTTTAATTATAAATCAGAGGTCAACTCACACCTTGAATATACACATAGCATGTAAATATGCTAGTGACAGAAATTGTAGTATCTACCATAAATTATGTAGTCGAACAATTTTTTGTTATATGTACAAGTAGAGAGGGAGTGGAGATCTGATGATTCAGCATGTTTCAGTGAGCAGAACAACATGAATTGCTGCTAAGAAAAATGACCAAATTAATTATAAATACCGTCTCACAACATTACATATAAAAGCCATTAACTTATATGGCCTTATAATTTTATACCATGTCACGTAATCTCGCAGTGTAACAGGTCACGTTATTTCGTTTGACTCTCATTCAGTGTTATGTTGTCCGATGCGGTGCGATTTTATCCTTTGTCATGTAATGTCACGTCACATTGTCACAATGTCACCAGTTATGTAATGTTATGACGTCATATTATCGATATATCACGATGTGTCGCTTGACGCCAGCCGAAATAAGACTTGTGATATGGAGTATCATGTCTTGTCGTCTTCACTTGGTGAAATCCCAAAAGCATGCTCGTCACTTAGATTTCCAACATTCTTTCTGTGGAACAATATAACGCAAGATTATTTTCAGACGACCGGAAGTCCATGTAAATTCGCACATGTATAAACAATCATTCTGCGTAAAAAATAAACTGACTGTCTAACTTTAAGGTAGTTCGCACCTCGAAAGTGAAAGACTTTAACTGTTGCTCAAACTTTCCTAGGGAAATCTTTCAACTATTCTCTTTCAAACCAAAAAATCGGGGATCACCGTAAACAAATAACCAAATTCAAAATGACCACCATCTCTCGCATTCTACCTTAATTCTTTTATCCCTCTCTCATATTCCAGGTTCTGAAGGTTTTGATGGCATCCTTGCAGCGACTGAACGTTAAACATCGCGTTCTCATCGTTCTAGTTTTCATGGTGGTGTGCAGACGTTGTCGCTCGGAGAGTACAGCGCAGCCACTGCACATTCTCGGTCTATTCCCTCTCGAATCGCAGATTTGGTCGGGTGGAGAGAGCTACTTACCGGCCGCTGAGTTCGCACTGAAGCACGTCAATGAACGCCAAGATGTCTTACCGGGCTACGAGTTGGAGATGCTGTGGGGAGACAGCAAGGTGAGGCGTCTAAGATAAACTAAACCCGTTCGACACAAAATGTGGTTTATCAGCGCTTTTCGAGACTGTACGAGCCTTTCAAGTGTTCACAATATATATAATTGAAAATACAGAAAGAGTCCAGATTTATATAATGATTTATATTTATTTATTTATTTATTTATTTATAAATGTAGGCATTACTAACAATGTACAGAGCTGAGAAAAACTTATAAAATAAATTATTATTTAAATGGGACCAAACAACGTTATGTTGTTGGTTTAGTTAAAATAAGTACGGACCAAGCAAACGCCTGTGGCAGTGTGCGTCAAACAATATTTTTCTATTTCAATCCACGCAACTCTCCACTTGAGATCAACTTTTTACACCCAATGTATAATTATATATATATATATATATATATATATATATATATATATATATATATATATATATATAATATCACATTATCTTGAACAAAATTTTACATCATTGAGTACATTGCTGTGTACCAAAAGACGATATTCATACCCTGAATAGTTGAAACAGAAATTGAAAATCGGAGGGACAAGAGCAAATCATATACACCTTACTATAATTTATGGAAAGCCGTCAGTAATTACGAGGGGATTCCGAAAAAAACCCAACACGATTTCGTTTTTACAAAAATCCATCTCAACTCGCACAAAACGAAACACAGGATATTCCTGGTAATCTGCAATTACGAGGGATAGACGAAATAAGTTTTATCAAACTGATGCCTTAGGATACACACAGATGAAAAGGAAATCATCTTAACTTCATTCTCGTTAACCTTCCTTCAATACTTGCGGATAATAAGATGAAGACAATAGGGAAAGAAGGAGATGCTTCACTGGTTAACTGGTAAAATAAGACTGAAAGAATTAGAAATGAAAA
>LD347560.1:1735-19964 GCA_001465055.1 Ptychodera flava
CTCGGGATAGAGTCGTGGGGGGGGTCGAGGGGTCGGGAGGGAGTACGGCGGGGGGGGGGGGGGGGGGGGCGCACACCGATACACTCGCAACATGTCGAGTTTTATACTTTTCGTCGTTAGGCGCAGGTAATACTTCATTCAAACTGCGAAATATTGACTTGAAATATATCTTAGAGGTAAAATCAATCAAGATGTGCCAATTCTAAGCCATTTGTTTGTTTTCCTTTTGCACCATGAAAGCACAGAACTGCATAGGGTAAGCGACGGGGGTCACGTATAAATGGCGTTCGAAAATGGTGTCAGGCAGTAAATGGAAGAGCGTTACTCACGCGCTCGACCGACCGGGTAAAAAAAAAGAAAAGAGCAATTTCTGCCGAAAATCGAAGAAATTATCGCATAAAAATATTCTCAATTTAATGACATACAAATTAGGGGTTATCGACTCCAATTTTTTTTTGCAAAAATCGCTTTAATTAACCATTTACCACCGGAACCTAAACAGGGGTGTCGACGACTGATGGAATAAATAAACTTTCAACTCTCTCGCGAGACTAAAACGGGAGTTTAAAGAGTCTCATTTTAGTCAAATTTCGGGATTTTTATCACACAATTTGTATACCACCATATTTCTGAAATCGTAGAGAACCTGGAGCCCCAAAATCACGCCGTTCTTCGACCTATAGCGTGAGAACTGGGCAAAATAAGTAACAAGATTACAATCGTGCACCGGGAAAAGATTTTACTATATAGTTGTAACAAGAAAGGGCTATTTTACAAGGTTCAGCCCATGAAGTGAATTTTCTAGTCTTTTGATGTGTATACTTGCACACCTTTAATGCCCAAGGAAACAGGTGTATTGGACGACAGTGGGACTCAAAAGTTTTGTGACCTATAAAGAACCCGTTTCACTCTCACAGGTGTATGCAAATTTTACAAGTCGCCATGACAACATGACATCAATATGGCCTTTTCAGCACTGAGACATACTGTAGCAGGGCTAAAAATAGACCATGGCCCTTCTGTTGGGAGGTGGCATAATTTCCGTGTCATTTAGATTGATACATTATTATCAAAATGCAACGAGAATGCGTTTTTATTGGCCATCGTTTCCTGTGCCTGTCATTCAAGTACGTCAGTTCAGATATGGAAATCCACCGCACGGCCGGTCGTCTCCAGAACAAAGTCATACTATGGTAAATTTCTATGCCCAGCTGGGTTTGACTGTATTTATCTTGCTCGTCCCAAAGTGACGGACGCATCTTTCAACCTTTCGGCTTGGTGATAAACGCATTTATTGATTCGCCAAAGGCGGCCTAGGCCAGTGGACTCGCTTATTTTTGCACAAGTGCTACATGAACATAGGAAAAAGTTGTTGAATACTCACTGTTTCAGTGAATCCGCCATGATGAGAGTTCTCAAATCAAAAAATGTTGCCGAGCTCGAATACAAATGTCTTCAACTTCATTGTTATACAAGAATTAGCATTCCAAAGTCTGTCACCCTGATTTTTTTCAAAGTTTGGAGAAGGCTGGCATTTCCATCTGAATGATTGAGCGACGTGAAACACAAAATTCCATCGCATATTATCTGGCAATGTGTACAGTAGAAATACTGTATAAAGTCGCTCTAGGGACGTATAAGCTTATACTCCACAAAATGGCCACAGGCGGCGTGAACTTTCTGAAAGGATTTCCTAAACGTCCTACTTGTTACCTTAGGGACTCACTTGTGATGTCCTGAAAAGTATTCTCTGCAGTAATTCCAGTTTCTGTCAACATGCAAAGCTCAACGACAAGATTATAGCACCAGACGTAGTGTACAGACTACACATTCACGCGCAGGTAAACTCAATTGCGCATGCTAATATTGGCAGACCACACTGGCAAACGAGTGCGCATGCATGAAGGTATATTTGCAGCAAAGTCACTGGCACAGACTCTCCACAGTCGCTGTGCCTTGTTTTGTGCGCGCCCACGACTGCCACGATGGGCCTGCATTCGAACACCTCTTTTTCAGAATTCCCAAAGCTTCAATGAACTGTTATTAGATATCTATATAATACTTATAGCCCCTTAACTTGTAATAATAATAATAATAATAATAATAATAATAATAATAATAATAATATTATTATTATTATTATTATTATTATTATTATTATAATTATTATTATTATTATTATTATTACAAGTTTAGGGGCTATAAGTATTATATAGAAATCTAAAAAACAATTCATTGAAGCTGTGGGACTTCTGAAAAAAAATATTGTTACTCCTGAATGGTTGCCATGGAAACATCTCACATTAAAATGAGTGTGATTTTTTTTGGTGTGCTAACCAGAAAACCCCTTATTATCAATTTTTTACATCAATTAATAGTTCTTTAATAGGAATTAGGGAAAAAGTAACATTTTCAATCCCAAAATAGTTACTATGGCAACTCGAAACATTAAAATAAGTCTGACATTTTTGTTCTCTGACCAGAACTTCCCAACTAGATAATTTTCATATCAATCAAAGTAACTTTTCAAGGGATATTAGAAAAACTGAAATTTTCAACACCTAAAATGGTTACCATGGAAACATTGGGCAGTGAAATCGATATCATATTTGGTCTTTTCGACGCAAAATACCCTTATGGTGAAATTTTCACGGAAATTGAACCTATTATTATTCGTGTTATTATTTCTATATAATACTTTATTATTATTAATTATTATCATTATTATTATTATTTTTTTTTTTTAAATATAGCAGAGTGCCAGAACAAAGGATGCGATAAACGAGACATCCGCCTTCACGAGCGATTATTCAAAAGCAAATTCTGCGTTCGCAAGTACTTTTATACAGATAACAGATGGAAACAAGGTTAGTTGATTTTCAGTTTGTACGTATCTATTTCTATTTAATTAGTTAGTTGATTTTCAGTTTGTACGTATCTATTTCTATCGATATATTATAAAAGATGGGATGGGAGGGAGAGGGGATGAGGGGAAGATAGGAAGGGAAGAGCGAGGGGGAGAGAGGGGAAGGAAGGAAAGAATAAAGATAGATGGATGGGTGGATGAGAGGATGGGTGGGCACACAAATACGACCTCTAATACAGAATGTAGTAATGTCAAATGGAAACGGTTATTTGTTTTTTGTTCCCTTACATCAGAATGAGCGATTTACAGTAGATTCAGAAACGGGTGACGTTTCTGTGCAGGGGTACCTTGACCGCGATATAGATCCTGAATATATCCTTATCATTGTGATTACGAATTCTAAGGTAGGATATGACGATTTTCTGTCGTGCTTAAAATTGTTTTGCGCCCTTGCAAACATGCCAAGATTCCCCGGCACAAACGCTGTAGGTTCGAAATCATTTCCATATGAAAAGATACCTTACTTGAGGTGTGAACTGACTGTCAATCGGTGATTGCTCTACAAATATCACGGGTGATGTCATATTCATAAACGTTGTGATCTTTTGTTCTACTTGATGGGTAGTTTATTTACTCTCTGGGGAGTCATAAGCCGTTAATTCGGTAGTGCGGTATTTTTCCGCTCTCAGGGGATTAGTCTACCTACATGGTTTGTGCCGGCCAATCTCCTCATGAAGTATTTATAAGACTGATATTCCACCACCTATCCCCATCATTGTTGTACGGTGTGCAATCGAACACAAGAAAAGGGCAATGTCCATAATAATAAGAACATGATATTAAGGTAGTATACACCTCGAAAGTGAAAGACTTTTTATAAAGTTTTGCTCAAACTTTCTTCGATTAAGGTTTCGACCACTCTCTTACGGAATCAAATATAAAAATCAGCGGTCAACGTGCAAAATTTGGTACAAAATAGCTGCCACCAGTGTGTTAACTTTACGGGGAAAAATAAAATGTTTGATTTTCGTAAAACTAAGACAGTGAAAAGTTTTCTTACATCAAGAGCTCTAAAATGAGCTCCCGTGAGTGGTAGATCAGAAAAAGAATTGTACAAAGTTTGAGATATTGAATATCTGTCCCCGAGGCGCGCTCTACATTAATACGCCATTAATTATACATCATTACTTGGCCTTAGTCCGAAAGAAGCAAGTAATAATTTTATAATAGCATCAGAATGTTTATCGATAGTTTTGAATATACTTGCAGCTAACACGTAAAAAAGTACATCCTTATAGTTTCTGAATAATTACTGTAATTCAGCAAAAATTACAGAGATGAGATATCATCGAACCATAACCAACTGATCACACGTTCTGACAATAAACAGAAATAAACAGTCGTTATTAGGCTTGCTAAGTGGAAAGGTTGCACAGCCGGTAACCGGGAATAAACTTTCACAAATCATATGTTGTCGACTTACCTAACTCTGAATAAGAAAAAATTATGTCCAATGCCTATACAATGCACTATTCTGGGCACACCAATATTCCACATAGATAGAGAATCATTTGTATAAACTTTCAATGCCGAAACAATGCTCATTAATATAATTCGCATTAATCAATACTATCATTCCCCGTATCTTGCACTTATAGCCCATGCCACGCACGTTTTTTTTCTTCCACTTTCATTTCAAAGACAATTTTTACTTTTCTGGGAACATAAATACTCCACATAGATAAAGAACCATTTGCATAACATTTCAATACCGTAACAATCTTCATTAATATAATTCGTATTAATTAATACTAGCTCCCCCCGTATCTTGCACTAATAGCCCTATGCTACGCAAATTTTTTCCTCCACTTTCATTTCAACGAAATTTTTCAGTACGAGATACAAGGAAATTCCTACACTCGTAGGGTTGTCGTTGCACCTTAAAGAAATTGCTTTGCTTACAGAAACACACACACACACACACACGACCACACACACACACACTTATATATATATATATATATATATATGTAACCTTGTAACTTCGTCCGAAATAATAATAATAATATTTTTACATACCGGAAGTGGAACCATATAGTGTGTACTTCGTGAAACATTCATACATAAATAGACGGTGTATCAGGTCGTACACAAACACTGCGGACATTGCACTTGTCGAAAATTTCGAATGGATTCGGTGCCCTTACCGGGAGATGCGATGTAATACATGCTCGACTTGCCGCTATTTTCAATGTAAGCCTTTATCTTGTTGCAATACAGTACGAAAACCATACTCGATGTACTCTCAAAGTAACTCTTGAAGATGTGGAAGGATGGCCGTTGTACTACAATGAAACGTGTGAGATGCCAGCGAGGGAACCACGACAAGGATTGGTACGTAATCACAAATCTTTAAAATTTTGGTGAGTAGTGATAACGCTCTGGACTTCAAGGGACCAGAATCACAATGTCTATATTGGTTCTCATCAAGCAGTGCGAAGACTTCAAACGGGTAAACATAGCATGACACAAGGAATAACGATAAGATGTATTGAGCAAAAGTATGACTAACATATCAGCTTGACTCTACGTAGAGTCACCTTGATATTGTCAACAAGATCTGTTTTATTTTGATACCTTTACAGGACATACCGTTTGCGTTCTACTTTGGGAAGACAAAGTTGCCACTAGAAGTATTCTCACCGAGAATCAATTATGAAGATTTTAAGGCAGATTCTGATAATGATAAGTGTAAGTCAAAATGGCGACAAACGTCTATAAATAGCGATTCGCCACTTTCTCGTATGTTTTGTTATTTCAACTTGCGTGACCTCAAAAGTATTCTTTTGGAATGCAAGAGATAACTGGGTTAAGAAAATATCTTTGTCTTTTTCAATTTTTCTCTAGTGTTAGAGAAAACAAGCACATCTGACGTTCACTGTTCAATATTTAAGTGACTTTTCACTATTACAAACTGTCGCCAATGGCGCTGTTCAAGTTGAACATTACGTGATTGGTAAATGATCTAGTTGCACTGACTAACACTATAGCGTCCACGTTTGCGTGTACTTAGGAATATTTCAAAAACATTCAAACGACCCAATCGAAGAAAATCTATTGATCGTTCTTTGACAAGCTTCCACTAAACTTAAACACTCGAAGTAACGTTTAACCCTGATAAGTTCTTGGTATTTTGTAGGTATGTGTACCGTGTTTTCGCCAATAGGGGTGAAACATACTCTCCTGAACTCTGAATTTCGAGTATCTGATGCTGAAATAAAAGTGAAGAGCTCGGGCGGTCTCAAAGTAAATCACAGCATATATTTGGAAAAGGTACCGTTCCTGTTCATTATCGCAAGAAACCAATGTGTATCGGTGAAAATGCGGTGTAGTGCCCTAACTTCAATCCGCGTGACATTGAAAATTGGGACTGGCTGAATTTTCAAAGGGTTTCTCAGCAAATAATTTTCGAAGCTGCTTATAGTATATCAAAGAAAGATGCCGGCAAAATAATATAAAATTTTACTCTATTTTAGATTGTCCAAACTTCTCCATATGAGTTAATTTATAGTAGCAGAGTTAAGAAAATACTCACATAAAATTGCGTCAAATTTCTCTTAATTAGTATTTTATCTAAGTTGAGGCAAACGCTAAGTTTACAAACAAAATGCAATATTTCCCCATCTGTTAGCCTAATATGATATTAAAATGGCCTTCATATATCAAAGTTAAAATTGTAAATTTGGCAGGGCGTTTTCTTTTACACATAAAGTAATGAGTACAGATTGATAGCAATGGCTTTGCAAGTAAGCAAACGCTATTGAAAGTATTCATGGTAGATACATTTCTGCTGTGATTTTGTGGAAGAGGGTAGCTGAACCCCCTTGCAAGTGACAGTCTCGACACTTCTTCTCGTTGTTTATAAGTAAGCTCGTTCTGACCGAAGGTGGAGGAACGAATCATTTTCAGCATATCTGGTGTCAGATATGAAAGCACGCAAATCGTTCTTCATATCGGATTATGATCGAGGTCACACAATGTGACATCTTAGTATTATTTAGGACGTTTCCTTGTATTTCCCTTGATGGTAATACTACGTCCGACGATGCGGTGAACAAATTTCCACAAATATCTGCGCTAAACTTCAGACGTGTGTGACTTGTTTATGAAAACATGTCTCGAAACATATATAGCACAGATTTTACGATGTATCCCTCGAACATCGCTAACGTTCTTCTTATATCACATTCATTTTTAAGCATCGCGCTAGCTGTCTCATACAAACAAATGTTAACTTTATTGTAACATGGTAACACATTATTTAGTGGAAATTCCCTTTATTTTACACATGCGAGGTCTCATACAGCAAATGCAAAATGTATCAGGAAACATCGACGCCTGACGCACCGTCTTTCATTCTAACAGGCAGATATTCCTCCAAATGCTTTGTACTGTAACCGATGGTTCAACCGAACCAACTATGAGGGCACCAATACCTCTACGACTGCATTATTGAAGGTAGAATTTCAAAACATCAACACAAAATATCCTTCGATGCCGATACACTTCACCTTATATGGAGCGGGTAAAAAATTGTTTTCGACTAAGCTTTGGATAGATTATATAGGTAAGGGTAAGATAGTGTTGCAACTAAGGAAAAAAAGCAAGATATGCTTATTCAAAGAAAAGAATGTTCTAGAAAGACATAACACTAAGATGAAGGGCGACTTAATCAGCCTGACATACATTTAGAAAATATCCTCTATACCACCTATAACAATGCCAACTATTGAATGTTGTTAATGCATAACGCATAAACAGTGATGAATCAAATACGTAATAGGTTGATGGAGCTAATCTGGTGGTTACTCGTTATTTTCATAGTTATTGAAGCTTACCTTCGGCAATGTAACCTTCGGTTTGCAATTGGATGTGTCCTTTTAATGTTGTAACAATAAGTTAAAGGTAGAATGCGTCTGAGGGACAGATAATGGGACTTCAAAAACCTTTACAATGTTTTTCTGATCTTTATGGGGTTCATTTTAAAGCTCTCGGTGTAAGAAAAATTTTAACCATCTCAGTTTTTCGAAAATTTCATATTTCTCTATAGAGTTTACACGCAGATGACGGTCATTTTGAATTCAAATATCGGTAAATCTTTGGAAATATGTTTCTCCTATACCAAAATTTGCATGGTGACCCCACATATTTTATTTTTGATTTTGAAAGAATATGGTTGACATATTCCTTGAGGAAAGTCTGAGCAAAAGTTTAAGTCTATCACTTAGAGACGCATACTACCTTGTATGTAGATGGCCTTCTAAGTTGTATACAGCATGCGAAGAACGACACCGGCAATATAGGAGAATCATCGTACGAATCATAGACCCTCTAGAAATACTAGCGTCTGTGGAATAATGTTATGTTCTCAAATGTTTCATATGGTAAAAAAGTGACCTTATAAAGATATGATGTGAGTTAGAAATGAACACCAAACAATAATCCGTTTTTCTCGTTAATCGTGAGGTTGTCCAGAGGGAAAATATGGATTGAAATGCGACAAACTTTGTATCTGCAAGAATGATGCAGACTGCAGTGTATTTAATGGTGCATGTAAATGTAAACCGGGATGGTATGGACCTGCTTGCGATATCCGTAAGTCTACGCTGATTTCCGAAGTCAATAGGATATATATATTACAACTTATCTTATATAACTTAATAGGATAAATATATATATATATATATAACCGTACACTCTGTGCCCAAGTTCAGAGGTTGCCATAAAGCCATTATGGTGATAACCGGGAGGGCACATTGTATACATTTTGTGTATATATATATATATATATATATATATATATATATATATATATATATATATATTATCTAGCATTAGAATGAATGCTGTTTTATGAAAACATTTTGATAGACGCAACATATGTTGTCCATCATGTTGTCTATTAACGACTTCAGAACTGGTCAAATCTTGTTCGTATTCTTAAACTGATGCATTGGAGTCATGGTGTTTCGCAAGATATCTGTGAGTGTTTCTGATTCTAAAGCCAGCTTTCTCTGACGTGTACGCTATCTAAGATGTATTCCACTGCCTGAATGATTACCAATGACCACTGGTACTACACTTTTGTAGAAGCATAGTCGATCCGGTATTATGTTCTTACTTTATGTAGCGAAACCCGTGGTTGAGATTTTCCCACAGCAAATGTACGTTGAATATGGTACTGTAGCATTACTATCGTGTAATGTCCACAATGTAGCGTTGCCAGAGGAAAACAACGAATGGATGAATAGAATCTCATGGTCACTTAGCAACGAATACTTTAATCATGTCTCATTGAATGATACTGAGGATGGATTTTTTATTGATGAGCACAGTATTGGGTAGGTATATCGAATAGATAAAATATGGCAAACCTTCATAAGCTAGCTGATGTTTCAAAATGTATTTTTTAGATTTGCTGTTCTAACGAGAACTTAAATGTAATCTTTGAACTAGGACTGAAGTTTGAAGGAATGAAATGGTCTAAGTGTTATGGCTTGACATTCTGCTGTTATTTGAGTTTAAAAATGTTCAGTCTGTGACATTAATGAAGATGAGTGAATTCCTAGAAGACTCGTAAGCAGACTATCTTCCCTGTGCTCCCCTCTAAGTCGGACATCTCTGTGTTGTAGATTACTGTATAGTGTAATCAAAACATTAAGCTGACGAGGTGCTTTTCTTTTTGCAGAATGTCTATCTTGAAGATAAAAGGAGGCATTTCCGAAAAAACGACTGGCCAGTATGAATGTGAAGTAACTGACAAATATAGTCATGTCTACGTCGCTTCCACGACTCTTGCAACGGGTATGCATTTCTTTTGAAATTTCATTTATACACATAACAAAATCAACGCAGGTGAACTTGAAAGTAATGGAGCGTTAAGTTATTATTGCAGGGGATGATGGGAGGGGGTCATATGAAATCGGAAAAACTGTAATGGGGACCATTCCTTTTTAAAATATCACAGGGTCAATTGATTTTCAAACTGTTTCACACCTGTGTAAAAGCTTACAAAACTTTCAAGGTGATTGTTGATGTGTTTTCTTTCTCTGAAGTCAGTCCAAGGTTTGAATACAAATGCACGTGTTTTCTGTCTTATTAAATTCTTCACTAGGTTAGTGTTAAAAGGTTTGTCTTAGAACAGCTTTTACCAGTGGCAGTGGCAGATTCTTTGCATGATGTCGCCGAGGTTTTGGGCAACTTATGAATCTTGACCTGTATCAAAGTAAGATGTACTTGGGGATATGCATTTTAATACACGATATTTATTTCAAGTTGCAATAGTAACAGGCTTCTGATAAAATTTTGGAAGTTTTTTCGTATGAGACAAGACTAAGTCAATACCCGAGTCCTTATACATTGGAGGCCCTATGGCAAAAAACAAACGATAGTTGACAAGGTATTTACTATATGGTAGTCACCTGTGGGACATTGCTTAGCCAATACCCTATATGGGCAAGCGTTGTAATAACACTTGACAGTTGACTCAAATTAGTTTTACTCCACGATGGATACATGCTAAAATATGTTATGTGAAGTTTCAATATAAACAGTCTTATAATGAATATTTGAGAACCAATAAGCTATATGGGCTAAAAGGGAGGGTGTAAAGTAGGACACACTGTCAGAATGGGTCAAATCTGTGAGGAAAATAGTGCGTGGCCGTATTGGTCGACTAAAATCACATATTTGCAGAAGACCCTATTCTGTATTTAAAGATCCTGACGCTGTTAAGTGTTTGAATGATATCCATGACAAATATGTTGTCATACCTGCTGATAAAGCTGTCAATAACATTGTATTTGTCTGTAAGAAGTATTATTTTGAATGTCTTATAGACGAACTTGGTGTAACTAAGACCTTCACCAACTCCACTTACAGACAATCAATGTTCAACAAATCTAATATTTTGGCAAACCATACTCATTCATGGATAATTTTAATATTGCAACAAAGGATGACCATAATAAGTTGCCTAACTTAAGCTGGATACCAAAGCTCCACAAAACACCTTACAAAGCTAGGTTTATCGCAGGATCTTCAAAATGTTCAACAACAGAGTTATCGAAGATACTGACTTTTGTTCTTTGTACTGTTACACGGGGACTTCAAGCATACTGTGATGTTGTCTTTTCTCGGAGTGGTATAAATCAAATGTTGATATTAAAAAATTCGAAGGAACTCTTGGAAAATTTGAATTCAAGATCTGTTTCAGAAATAACATCTATCAAAACGTTCGATTTTTCCACATTGTATACCACAATACCACATGATAAATTGAAAGAGGATATAATTCTACATATTTTGTTAAAAATGTTACTAACGCTAATGTGTTTTATACCGAGAAAGACATTATCAGTATGCTTGATTTCCTCATTGGCAACATATTTGTAGAAATTGGAGGACACATTTTCCAACAGTGTATAGGAATTCCTGTTGGCACTAACTGTGCTCCCTTGCTTGCCGACTTATTTCTGTTCTCATACGAGGCAGAATTTATCCAGAAACTAATCAAACAGAAAAAGGTCTCTGTAGCTAGAACTTTCAATCTAACATATAGATACATAAACGATTTTATTTCAATGAATAACTCTGAATTTAGTAAATACCTCGCTATGATTTATCCTCCAGAATTGGAGATTAAAGAAACTACAGAAACGACCTCTTCTGCTTCTTATCTGGACAATTTACTTGAATTTGACTCTAATGGTCACCTTTTTACTTGGCTATATGACAAGAGAGATAATTTCAACTTTAGTATATTAAATCAATTTTCCACACCTCATAAGTAATACTCCACTCTCACCAGCTTATGGGGTATACATTTCCAAGCTTATTCGATATGCTAGAGCATGCAGTTCATATGGTGATTTTGTAGAGAGACATGGCCATCTCTCTTACAAACTGTTAAATCAAGGTTACACCAGGGCAAGACTTGTCTCTACATTCAAACGCTTTTTGGCAGGTATCGCAAGCTGGTAGATAAATACAATATCTCTCTTCGACAAATGACTGCTGATGGCATCGGTGACATTGGGCCTTAGTTAGTGACCACTACCTATCTGACTTACAGATTGATATATGGCGGGTGCCACATGTGGGGCAGGATGCACTTACCATTTTCGAAACACCTGACTCACTTCTTGGTCTTTTGGCCAGAGGTCCATATATCTTTCTTTCATGAATTTGACTTTGTTTGTGTACCGTATATTTACTGTCTGTTCTGTGCTGTTTTGTGTCTATGTTTACAACTATTGTCTTACGAATTCTGACCTAATGTAATTGGATTATGGATTGGTATGATTGAGATTACATTATTAGGCTACATGTATGTGATGTAAACTTACTGATAAATACACCCGTACTACAATATACATATGATGTTCTTGTCAATACAAAGCATAAATATGTATGTATATATATATATATATATATATATATATATATATATATATATATGATATTGTTAGCAGTTCAATTTAATTCTAGATGAGAATAGATGATAAATGAATATTAACAGACCGTGATTCCACATTAAATAATGCTAATTGCATTAAAATTGGTAATTAAAGGCCAAAAAACTGTAACTTTTGCAAGTAGATTTTGAGGTTCTTGTCGTATGCATCACCAACAATTTATAGTGGTAACACGATTGGAACCTGTTTTGGTAAGTACAAAAAGCAACTAGTCAAAAGTTAAGTAACTATAACGTTTACACAGAGAACAAAAATTTTGAAACATCAATACGTCAAAATTCACTCGAGAAAGGCCGCAGAGTGTCATCAAATTTGTATGATATATTCTGAACGGGTTCATAACTTTTTAATGGTTAGACTTCTATTATTTTGACAGAGGCGCAAGACGAATTTGCAAATCCAATATATGATAATAATTAAACGCTCCCTAAATGTATTTGCTAGGTAAAACACCTTTGAAGTAAAGAAATACAAAGTCACAATATAAAAAAACAATTTGAAAGAGAGCAGATCAATAGTCCAGCCTTTGGATGTGAGTTAGGGACGGGAAGATGAGTGATCTGTCCCACAGGGAAAGATGGGCGACAAGGAAGCAGTACGTTTAGCACTGGACAAGAACAATATAAATAGTTCGACACATGTCGCACCACAACTGTGTATAACTCCGCCTGACTACAGACATGCATGCAGAAGGTAGTTTAGGGGATTGTCGATATGACGAAAGCTGGCAAATGATAAAAACCAAACAGATAAAAGATTTATTATATTATATCATGCTACCATGCGCTATTCTGAGTGGATGAGACCTCATTCCACCGATGCTAAAATACTATTTTAGCACCGATAGCGGTGGTAAAATGAGCCCCTATTTTCGAAAATTGCCCAGACGGTGCATTTGAACCTACCAATCTAAACCATAGACCCCAGATAAAAACCGAAATAGTCAACTTTGTTTCAAAGACCGCAGACCGAATTTTGATACACAGAAAACGTGTGAGTCTGTAACTCGCCTCTTGGTGAAAATAAGTTGGGATCGATGATGACAGACGTCTCTGAAGAAGCATATTTGTGGTGTGATGCACAAAACGTATGGGGCGACAGCGCACCGTGCACTTTGCTTGATATTGCGGGAGTCGAGACGCGATATATCCTACCGCTCTTTAAAATGAAGATAGTATTCGTTCATATACTAATAAATTGACACTTCCTCACAGTAACGGTATGTCAGACATTCTTTACCAAAGTTTGGCTGTAACAGACCGGGTTGTCCTAACGATGTAGACCAAGAGGTTCAAAATGACAATGAATTGACTCCTGGCGACTGCGACGAAATTTGACATCACATCAGGGGGGGGGGGGTAACTCCATAGCTAATAGTACGGGGGGGGCTCCTCACGAAGATGGAAAGCCAAACTGTTGTGATACCAGTTTTGAGCAAAAACCCCTACCCTTTCTGATACCATGCAATTTAATAATCTTCCATAGCTAATAGTACGGGGGGGGCTCCTCACGAAGATGGAAAGCCAAACTGTTGTGATACCAGTTTTGAGCAAAAACCCCTACCCTTTCTGATACCATGCAATATAATAATCTAATCACTCTAAGAACAGTCGGACTGTTCTTAATCTGTGTGATCGTCTTAGTCCACTTCCACTGTCATTGTGTGTTGATGGAGGCACTGTCAACCGGATCTGGGATGTAGATACATGGGTTTCCAGTGTTAACAGCATGAATTTTTAACAAATGTCAGTTTGTGGTTAAAACCGGACCCTTTCTCATACCAACACCTCGTGAAAAGTGTACCCTTTCAGATACCAAACAGTGCCAAAAAAACGAACTCTTTCGCGCGGACCCTCCCCGTATAGCCATCTATGGGAGTTACTCCCCCCCCCCCCGGGCATCACATGCAACGAGCAGTGTCAGCGTCCAGCTCTCGCTGAATCGGGCAGCACACTGCAAAACTGTTCATCAAAGTTGCAGTCATCGCACGTCTGGATTATTTTAAATCTGATTGTTTTCTGGTAAAATTAACGTCCAAATTATCCATCAAATACAGATCCGGTAACTTCACTGTACCACCTCTGAATGACAGAACGGTCGACGTACACCGTATACGTGTATTTGGTACAGAATGAGACAATATAGTATGCAAAAAAAACGCCAAGACTATTGTCCTTATGTAAATTTACGAAGAAATTGTTATTTTTCTCTTTTGATTTGAACTCTTGACCCGTTTTCTTTTTGACAGCAGCAGGTATTTTTGACAAGTATTAGTGTTTGTGTTGCATGCGAATAAAATGCAATGATGATGAACGTAGTGCGTATATATCGTAGGATACTGTGTGCCTGTACGTAGGCCCAATCCAAACTTATAAAAATGCTCGGTCTTGGGCGCAGAATTTCCGACATTCAATCTGAGACTCTCAAACGTCCTTTTTGCATTTTGGGCTTAGAGTGATGAAAATACCCAAGTACGAAAACAAAGACACACAAGTTGATATAATATAGCAATAACCCCCGCCACAGTCGGGTATCCACTCAATTTAGGTACAATCCGCTCCATAGCACTCGCCTATCGGCTCGTGCTATATGTCGCGCACCGTACCAAAATCTCGTGAATACCCTCATTATTGTTGCTTAAATAAATTGGTATACTAAAAGTGAAGGACAGCTAAATCTAGTAAGCAATTAATGCCGGAATTGAAGTGATGTTTAGAATAAATCTTTACTATGGTCCACAACAAATTCAGGTACCATTAATACGAACATTGTGCACCTTTACATTACACAGACGTATCTCTGAAGTCTAGAAACTATGATGCATTTAACAGATAATGAGCACTCTCCACAGTCGCTGTGCCTTGTTTTGTGCGAGCCCAAAGTGGGCCTGCATTCGAAGGCTACGCTGTGCAGCTTTGAGCACGCGCTGCCAGACACGACTGTCAGTTCTTGCAAGAATATGAATATTCATAAGGATAGTGACATCAAAAGAAAAACCTATCTAGCTGGGCTTAGTGAATATTATACTAGCAGCTAGTAGACCTATATACGCGGTATGTTTTTATTTATCATTTTACATTTTACTTGGCTATGGTACTTGTCATTTGTTTTTGATTGACGGATGCGTAGAGTTCTATAAAGTACCCGGATCAGGCAGAAATCCGACCGGTCGCTTGCAAGAACGTCCAGACCCTGGGATTCGCGTCGCGTCTCTGAAGGGCGCGCGCGTTTCAACAGGGAAGAACGCGAATCGCAGGGTCTCTGCCAGACTAGCAGAGACGCAATGCGAATCCCAGGGTCTGGACGTTCTTGCAAGCGACCGGTCGGATAGTCTGGTTCCCTGCCCCCTTTCTACCGCTGGCTACGCTACACTCACGTAGAAAGGGGGCAGGGAACCAGACTACCGGTCAGATTTCTGCCTGATCCGGGTACTTAATAGAACTCGACGCACCGTCAATCAGAAACAAACAACAAGTACCATAGCCAAAATAAAATGAAAAATGAAAAATAAAAACATACCGCGTACATAGGTCTACTAGCTAATAGTGTAACATTCTCTTCGCCAAGTTAGATAGGTGTTTCTTTTGACGTCACTACCCTTATGAATATTCATATACTTGCAAAAAACCGACAGTCGCTGTGTCTGACAGCGCACAGCGAAGCCTTCGAATTCAGGCCCATCGTTGGCGGGCACAAAGCACAACGACTGTGGAGAGTCAATGGGATTAGGTGCGAAGTTGATTTCTTAAAACGAAACTTACTGCCCCTACAGATGCTTGAATTAGCATCGTTTCGGTGTAAGTGAGTTCTGGGTGTCGGTTTATCATATACTCTAACTGTCCGTACTAGTTATTTATAATTGATTCTTTTCTTATTTTGAGCTATTTGATAATTGCTGGAAACAAATTATTCATAACAATATAACCTATAATATAAGATTTTAGTAATGAGTTAACACAGTGTTTCAATATTGTCAAAATGGAATATGAAAGTGTTTTTCTCACACATGGTTCGTAAGCATTGTTTATACATGTATGATTGTGAAGTTAGGCACGATAATCACAGGCTAGTTGACATTTTAAGGACGCGATTTCAGTCTGATTGCTGTTTTCAACTGTCAAACCATTCAAGTTTATTGTATACATTTTATTAATTTTACTTTGCCCAATAGTCTGCCCTACAAATGTATTCGGACGATACTGCAACATGTCATGTGACTGTGTACCAGGTTCATCAACTTCCTGTGATCGATATCTCGGCTGCATGTGCAAAACTGGCTGGACAGGAAGACACTGTCATATTGGTAGAGTAAACACTCCGTTTCTTTTTAATCATATCACAAAACCATTTTTCTACTTTAAGGTAAATGCGTCCCAGGGATGAATATTTGGAAATTTGAATTCCTCTATGTTTTCTGATCATATGTGATAAGTTTTAAGTTCAGAGATTTCACCGCGTCTCAGGTTCTTTAAAGTCGAACATGTAATTTTCTGCAGAGGATAAGCACAGAAATTGTGGCCATTTCGAATTTAAAAGTTTGGCAAATGTTGGCTCGTTTGTTTCTTCGGTACCCTGATTATTACTCATTATTCGATAAAGGTATTGCTGCAGCTTTCCTACAGCAAGGTCAAATTTAAATGTTAAGTCTTACAGTTTGTAGAAGTTTGACTTTTAAGTCTTGTATTTGATCACATGTAGCGAAAACATAGATTTGATCACAAGTAGAGAAAACATTTATAGATTTAGCAATTGATTTTTGTATAGATTATATTGCTTTTTTGTCATTGGATGTTTACATTAATAAAATCAAAGAAATATATGATGACTGTGATGTATGTATGTTGATCTCATAAGTTTTATTTATATACTGATCTCACTTCTAATAGCAACATGCATCCATGTTGCGAATACTTATTTATCTGTAGACCTAGTTCCTCCAACATTCAATGGATGTCCACAGGAGATAACGAAAGTCATCAGAGATGAAGACACAGAGACCAATGTTACGTGGCAGGTACCAACAGTAAATGATAACTCGGACAATGTTACTGTACACAACAACTACGCACCTGGCAGTGTCTTCCACATTGGAACAACTATAGTCAAATACACAGCAATTGACTCGGCAAACAACATTGACATTTGTCAATTTAAGGTCAAGGTCATGAGTGAGTAGTTTTTTAACATTCAATGGTCAACGAAGTGTCAATCATTTTAATATTATGTATGTATGTATGTATGTATGTATGTATGTATGTATGTATGTATGTATGTATGTATGTATGTATGTATTTATGTATGAATGTATGTATGTGTGTATGTACGTATGTATGTATGTATGTATGTATGTATGTATGTATGTATGCATGCATGCATGTATGTATGTATGCATGTATATATGTATGTATGTACGTACGTACGTACGTATGTTTTTATGATGTATTTATGTATTGTGACGTAGCCACTCGATAGTTAATATTGTATCACTTGAATTTAGTTTGTACGACTGACAATGAATGACCGACAGTGACCTATAGTAACCTCTTCTGCACGTGGTGCATCGTGAGAACGACTCCCTTGTTTATTTTCGTGACCTTTGATGTAACCGTTCATCCGTCTTTAGTGAACGTATTGTTTTAACAACAGCTTAAGTCATTAAAACGGACCGGACGCTTAAGCAGGACCTCCTGCGTTATGTTGACAGATGTACTGATGACAGTGACCTTCCTGTCCTTTGCACGTATGCCGACTGTCTTTAGTTCATTATAGATGCATACCAAAGGCATGACAATATGCAGATTTAGAGACGATTTAAGTTGTATACTTT
>LD347560.1:22575-32579 GCA_001465055.1 Ptychodera flava
TAGTTATTATTACATATATGTAAAAACAATGCCATGAAAATTGCAACTATTCAAATTTGCATCATTTTATGGATTCAAAACACGTCCTGATGCTTCAAATATTCATAAACTTTGCCAACTCTGGTCACATGACATGTCATGTGATCAGTCACGTGACCTGGAAATACAAAATTTATGTATGAAAAAGTGGAAAATTTCATGCTGATTCAGAAAATATATGGTTTATTGGTACTTACTTAATTTTTACTCTAAGCAGTGTTCATGCAATGACCACACCCCAGATTTTATCAATATTTACATAAGGGGCCTGGTATATAGGAATACATTGGCCTTGGTAGTCAAGGGGTTAAATGAAAAGTTCATGAATATGCAGGCCACTTGAGACCATTGTAAAGGACCTAATTCTTTTACCGCTTAAAAATTCTTCATGGTGGTTTCATCAGTGAGTTAAATTACTTAATCGATGGACTCGCATGACCCGAAAGTCCTTTCACAGTTTCGGGTACATCGGTCGATATATGTATTGAGTTAGTCGCAATCTTGTATATTCCTGACAGCTATTTTCGATAACATCGAAGACTCGTTCGACAACAGTCGCACCGCCATTTTGGTGATCTCTCCAAATTTCCTCGAGAGTGGCACATGCGAACACGAGGCAAGGATTGCCCTGGACAACTGGATCAACAGAAGGCAGAAACTGATCCCCGTTGTGAAAGGTGGCATCGAACAAGCAAACCATTCCCAGGTGATCAAACGCATCATCAAATTTATAACATATATCAAATGGCCTGAAAATGGCTCAGAAGAAGAGGTAGAAACATTTTGGATGGAGTTGGAAAACGCCTTGGATAAAAATATGAAAACGCAGACAAGAATTGGCTTATTCAAAAAGGCATTGGCAGCCTTGTTAAGATGCCGTGGAAAAGGGTACACTAGCGTCCCAAATCATGTAATATGAACGCACGGTTTGTTGATTTATTGCAGGATTGTAAGGCACAATTATAGTAATTGAAACCTTCGTAGGTGTCATTGACACATTCGTGCCTACACATAGTAGCTACCGCTAATCTTAAGAATCTCCTAAAGACATAGAAGAATTTTTTTTACTCTTCGTCCGAGAATTGTTGCTATCCATTACATGCGGAAATAAGATAATTCAATTGCGAATCATACACGATATTTCCTTTAAAATGAAAATATCTTAATATGAAGATGGTGACAGTTCACAGCATGAATCCTTAAAGCGGTATAAAGACGCTGTATTTGTTTAAAGAAATATAGGAGAAATTCCTTACCTACGTAGAAGTAATAGGCTTGATTGAATATAACTAGTCGATTTGGTAAACAACCATTACATTCTTCTACTTATAATTATCTTTTGTTATTACACCATAATCATAAACTTTCTTGTTATCGAGAACTTAAGTGTTCACTTACACCAGAAAAATATCTTTCTGTTGTCAAAATTAATGTACACATGTCTATGTTAGCTCGATTGAGATGCTCTTCTCACTATTTGCGTATTGAGACTGACAGAAAATTGAAAAATGATGCAAATGAAAGAGTGTGTTTGCTATGTGATAGTAACGAAGTCGAAAATGAATACCATTTTGTTTTACTTTGTACTTTTTTTGATAACTTGAGGATGAAGTATATTCCTTGTTATTATTTCAGTCCACCAACAGAAAGAAAATTTATTTCTCTGATGACATCTGATGATCCAAATATAATGCAACGTCTAGCCGCTTTCACTTTTCACGCTATGAAAGTGAGAAAGGAGATAAATGATAATCAATTTTTCTGAGTGTTTGTAATTATTATTTTCCTGTCAATTTTTGTATATTGATGCTAACTATGTTAAGTATGCTGGGCCGATGGCCTAGAACTACTGAATAAAGACCAACTTATATACACCATAATCATGATAACTGTCACCCTAGCATTTGAGCTAACTTGTATATATATATATATATATATATATATATATATATATATATATATATATATATATATATATTATCTGTCCACGTATAGAAAGGCAAAACTCAAAACTTAGGCCAACGAATTGATTTGTTTCTGGTCACCGCCTGCATCACTTCAAAGTGTGCGCGCCAACTCTTTGTTTTCCTGTTGTTCATTTGCCCCTATGGAAAAAGTTCCACCAAAATTAAAAAAAATAAAATAAAAAAGTCGCGTCGCCGCATCATTTTTGGAACATGTCAATGACCAGAGACAAACCTATTGTTGTTTTGGTCTAATTAACAGACACTGTCGATATTTGCCGCGCCGGCAACATTCGATGGACATCCTCTAGAAGAAAGTGCAAGACAATATTTGGTATAGCATTTTTCCTTTGTCAAGGTTTGTTATATTCTGTGAATATAGAAGTATTCGGTATATCGACATTACATTTATTTGATTTTCAGATATTTGATGAACCTTTTCACACAGATTGTATATAGTACTCTGTATTTTCGGCCTTCGTAGGTTGGATAAATTTAAATGTGTGTACAATTATAAAATGTTCGTCAAGGTGGCTATTGACACGCTAAGACTTTTTAGGATGCAGATTTTGTCGACTGATTCAATCAAACTGTTCCTAGTTTGTGTAGAAATTGCGTCTAGTAATTGTATATATCTACCACGATAACCTTGCGCTCGGGAAGTTAGTCGATGTTTGGGAAGATTGTCGATGAATACCATGAAGCCGGCGACAAATAACGGCTGCCAGTCCTAGTGATTTAATGTAAGCCCTGCGATTGACAGTATACTGCATACTCAAGAATACATCATGATGAAAGATACTATTTAAAATGAACTTATAAGAAAACAACCCAAAATGTATTCATTTTAGCCAAAGAGAAAATGTTTCGGGGCCCTGGGCTGACTCGAGAAAATGAACCTGACCTGCCGCAAACGTTTGTCTATGACCTACAACCACGTGACCTAGCCTGTTTGAGCTGTTAATGAACTAAGCTACGCCGGAACTTTCGGATATTGATACTTTTGTTTAAGGGAGGCCCAGGGAATGTTTTGTATTTTTTCTGTAGTACGAAACTTTTTACCATGACTTCTGTTTTTTTTATTTGGTAAGAGATCGGTTGACAGCTTTTATCGAGGAAAGTTAGACTAAGAGCATAAGTTTATTCACTGTGACTCTGGAGGCACACACTCTATTACGTAACACAAGTTTATGCCAGAGTGAAGCCATACTCCGGGAAGTGAATGCTTGAGCTCGAAATTGGCAACGACAATAAAGACTTGACCTAAATACTTTGCGAATAGTTCTTTTTCCCCAACAAAATATGTGAGACAAAGATAAACCAGATATGAACTGAATGTGCTCACGTGTTGATATCCAGTGAACACACTAGAAAAGTTTAGTATTACCTCAACAGAACAACGAGTGCTAATGTGACCCCTGAATGGAAGGAATGACATATTATATGAATGACTTGTACAGATTTTGAGTTTGACAAAATTACAAACTTGATTATCAAGCATTGAAATTGACTGCTGATGACTCGGCATGTATTGACATTTATCAGACACTACTGGACGCATGAAATAATACAGAATGACATCAATTACTGCATACTTTTTGACTATTATGAAATTGTGTAATTAATTGTACCTTTGACCTGTCTTAAGCGACGACGAGCAAATTAATTGTACCTTTGACCTGTCTCAAACGACGACGAGCAAGGAGATGTTACGAAACATTTGCAGACCTCAGATTAATCACTAACCAAAACACAAGAACAAAGACAGACAGTGTATATTCTGACAGCAGTTCAATTGAGCACACGGCGCGGAGTGGAAGATAGACTCCTGATAAGACTAGACGTGTATACGGTCTTCTGCCTGAGTAACTATCTCAGACGAGGATTTATTTTATTATGTTTTTTAATATTCCTGTCAATAAACCCAATTCATACCAATATAATGGACACCCGTGTGAGACGTGTAATAAGAACCATCAGATATCTGTCATATCATTGTATGTCGCAGGTTTCATCAACTTTCGCACACTACTCTCAGAGTTAAATCACTTATTACAAAACTTTATTTAATATGTAAATGAGCTAATTATTAACTTGACACGCCCAATGCTTCTCAGTACAATTGAATATTTATCAGATCAAAATCTGTAGCAAGTTTCATCAAATGTAATGCTGTAATTTTGGAGTAATATCACTAATTGCAAAGTTCGTTAATTATGCAAACATGCCGAGTAATGCCGTGAAGAACTGTCTGGTCGTGAACTGCTTCGACCCGTGAAAACAACGCGTTGAAATCTCATTTCACATGCATATATGCATATGCAATGCAAAAGCGGGTTAATTTGAATGCACATAAACGGAGCGCGCAGCTGCCAATCATTATGCGAAACAAAGGACTACCGAATGTTAGTTTTTCACACCTTAAGCACTTCTCACCAGGAGAGCTATTAACGGTTTCTGATCTGACCACTAAATGATTAACACCTTGATAAGCTGTGATAAGCCGGGAGTTCAAAGACATATTCGAAAACACAAATACGCATTTATAACGACCATACACATTTATAACGACGAAGTGAGTCGATTTTCCACTTGAATGCTTAAGTTACACATAAAAACCGATCAGAATGGAAAGATAGGATATGTTTTGTATTGCCATACATAGTAAAGGAAGGGTGGTTTAACCAGGAACGCGATTTTTAAGTCGTTGGTAATTGCCCTTTTCAAAACCATAGTTTGACACCCATGCATTGCTACTGACTTTTGCAAGACTGACGCCGTTTGTGCAAACTCGGGCGCTGGACTACTTCCTTGCCATGTCACCAAGCCGTGACAACAATAGAGGCATGGGTCATTGATCACTTAATTCTGGCCCCGCTTTTTCACCAAGCCAAACCATTCCGGTCCCAACTGCAACGTCGTCGTACCGGACCTCAAAAGAAATAATGTGGACACCGAGATCATTCCCTGGCTCTAGGCCCTCCTTAAAATACAAAATGTATCTGTATGTAGAGAGAGGGATAGAAACAATAAATTGATAGTCGGACCCACAAAGGATAACATAGGTAGAGTGAGCGATAGGGACATGTTTTGCCAGTAATTATGACTCGTGACAGTAAATGTTCTAATATGTTCTAATAATGTTCTACATAACTACCCTTTGGTCTTCAAGGCGCGATTGAGTGACTCTCGGGCCGCTATATTCTATTTTATTGTGAAAATGGTTTGAAGGCAGGCTCAATACGGTCCAGTCCATGATCTCGAGTAACCGGGGCCAAAATTATTTTGTTAGCGTCGCTGGGACAGCATCGCATTACATGTCACGGTGGTACAGTTGACGTCGTCTCTGCAGTAGAGACGGATACATTTTTTCTATTACTTTTGTTTTCACGATGTCCAGACTAAACCCTTAGGGAAAGTTGAGGTGTAGGCGATGTGAAGTTTGAAGGCATTAGCACACGGATTGAGCAACTGCAATATTATTTTGTAAGCCCGTGGGCCGTGCGCCAGCTTATTACACTTGAAGTTATTCTGTCGTGTCGGCTAAGTAGCGCCTTGCCGGTGGGATGGGAAATGAGGCTGGGGCCTGAGCGAAGAGGGAAAGAAGGGAAGACGGAAGAAAAACGAGAAAAAGAGAGAACGAGAGCGGAACAAACAGATTTGGCAGAGAGAAAAAATCCTATCCGCGGAAGCGAACGTGGCACCAGATTATGCAATCACGGCCACTTCTGACGCGTCCCGCCTACTCACCGCGCCACTTTGACTTTAATTTGCTAATAATAAATAAAGGTTAACAGAGCAATTAATATTAACCAAATATCGTTGTATGTGTGAAAGCTACAATTTTATTGGTTGTATATGAAAACCGTTATCTGATTGGGTAAAAGCCCTGCGGTGCGAATAAGAAATGTAGATTCCTTATTCCTGCGTTGCGAATAGCCACTTCCAAAAAGAAACGATAACGTAGTATTGAGAGAAGCAACTTATGAACAGAAAGCAGGTTCAGTATAATAGGTAGACGCGCGTGACAAGAGACAAGAAGCAGTACAATCTGGCGTGTTTTTTACAAGAGTAAGACAGTTTATTTTTAAAACAAACAAATATAATGGATATGCGATCAGACGGTAATCAAGCGCCAATTATTGTCATCGAACACCAATTACCACTTTCGCGGAGTTCTCCTCGCATCGGTCAAGACGCCCTCACTTAAAATTCATACGTCAAAAGCTAGTCCGTTGATATGCTGATTATTTGTATGCTAATATATGCTAATTTTGAATACATAACCAGCTGCTTGGCCGGACAGTTCTTCACGGCAGTTCCTCTCATGAATGAACCCTTAATTAACTCCACACAACTAAATGCTTTACACCACAATTAGATATCTATCGGATTAGTATCTGCAGCAGATTCACCAGATTTGGTGCAGTTATTTTGGACTTATATGACTAATTACAAAACTGCATAAAATATGCTAATGAACTATTTGTTAACATGACATTGCCAAAAGCTTGTCAGTACAATTAAATATTTATCAGATCAATATCTGTACCAGATTTCACTGACTTGGGTGCCGTTATTTTTATTGTTATATACCTAATTACAAAGTTCATTAAATATGCATATGAACCCTTAATTAACTTGACACTACTAAGTGCTTTACACCACAGTTATATATCAGTCAGATATCTTCAGCAGATTTCATCAAATTTGGTGCAGTTATATCAGAGTTATATGACTTATTATAAAACTCCATAAAATATGCAAATAGGCTATTTAATAACTTGACACAGCCCAACGCTTCAAGTATAATTAGACATATATCAGATCAAAATTTGTTGCACGTATCATCAAGTTTGGTGCATGAATTTCAGAGTTATGTCACTAATAACAAAAGTTCGTTAAATATGCAAATAAGCAGATATTTGACATGACACTCACAGTATCATCATAATGTTCAGAGATTGTCATCTGTGAAAAGTTTCATGAAATTTTGTGCAGTATTTCTTGATATATGCCTACACTGTCATTACCGTCTCCATAGGGAAACCATTGTACGGAAAAAATGATATTGCATAACTTCATTAATATGCAAGCAACACTAACCAAAATCTAATCAGTTCTTGCAAGTAGCATATGGTACCTGTGTACCGAATCTGACTTGAATCTGTTGAGGCGTTTTTGAGTTATCGTGTAAACAGACAGACAGACAGACAGACAGACAAACAGACAGACAGACACACACACACACACACACACACGGACAGACAGACAGACATCGCTATGACATTAGCCCACGTGTGAACAGGTGAGCTAAAAACGATGACGATGACTCGGATATCGATGGAGTTGTCCGTGGCGCGTCTTTCATTGGACTTGACGGTCGGCCATGTAGATTAAGCTTGGTCTAGAACATTGACTGAATTATCGGCAAAAAGTATAGACTCAGACGTGAACCGTTGAGATAGTCAATTTCAGGTCGAAATGAAATCTCATTGCATGACAATAGCCAAGTTGGCTATTGCCACGCGTTTTTATTATCTTTGTTGTGTTTATTGTATTTTTCTGTTATATGTGATGACTTCTTGCCTATCGTCTAGGGGGGATGTACCAAAGATGAACTCGTCCATAATGAATTGGGTTCAGTCTAAATTAGCTTTTGTCCACGACTTTTTAAAAACAGTAAACATTAAAGATTACATGTTTTAACACTGTAGAATATAAAGCACCTTGTGCTGCGGCATTTTGTAATACTGACGTGTTTTGTAATAAGTTACGCAAAATGTAATAAGGGGTATCAGCATTTTGTAATAACTGACGCATTTTGTAATAACGTCTGCAGTATTTTGTAATAAACCAGTCTACGCGTTTTGTAACAAGGGTATCAGCATTTTGTAATAAAAAATTGTCTACGCAGAATGTAACAAGGGTATCAGCATTTTGTAATAATTCGCACTTTGTAATAATAGTTAACGCATTTTGTAATAATTTTAAAAACTTTCCCCTGTTTTAAAGCATTAACAGATATTTTATTGACTTTGGAATGGTATTACAAAGTGTGTGTTTTTACTCGTTAAGTAAGTACAAAAATTGATCGCTGCCTGACTTCCATTTCAAATTAGAAAGACTTCATTTTAGATAGCTGTCAATCAGTATTTTTACCAACTGATCATCTGAGGCAGGTAACTACTAGATTTTGACTAGTTTATTATTATATATTTGAGAAAATAATTGGTATACACAGTCAGTTGATTTATTAAATAGAGGATAACGACATTCTTTCTGATATATTGCAGACAACCAGCAATCAACAGGTAGATACACAGATAAAATAGAATATAATAACATAAAATAAATTATTATACATCTGCCTTCGCAAACAATACAATTGAGCTTCCTTAAAAACGGGCACGTAACGGGCATGCAATAACCCCTTTACTTTTATATTTGACGATAAACCGTGCGTCATTGAATGGCTCCATACTGAAACTCCATACTGTACTTTGAAAATAACTTCTGATAAAAGAAACACAAGTAAATGTATTACGTCTGTTTGAAGGTGAAAAATGTTATGAGGTAATAACGAAAGTTCATTAAGACCGCACTGTACAAATATGGCACGACATCGCTGCTCGGCTGGTACATCGAATGTTGGATAAGCGCGCGATGTAAACAAAGATGGCGCTTACCCTTAACCCGCTCGCAGTTAAGAGGGCGATGCAGAATATGCCTCTAAAGTATATGGAATAATGCATCGGAAACGACGGGTGCATATATTCTATATAAAAAAGGAGATGTATGATAATAATTATTACGAAAATACCGCAAAGTAAACACTCAGACATTAGTGCATTGCATCGCCCGACGCGCTATAGCGCACTAATGACTACATGTATGTATCTTTATACATTCTTTGCGTTAGTTTCGTAATAACCTTAACTATACTGAAGTAATCTAACGTAAACAAAACTAAAACTAAACGAAACTAAAATAGTCAGAATAATCTGATGTTTTAGTGATTTGACTTGTTTAGCTACTAAAGCGGAAGTATATCTGACCTGTTGAGTATGTATGTATGTATGTATGTATGTATGTATGTATTTATCTATGTATCTATGTATGTATCTATGTATGTCTGCAGCTATGTAGGTAGGGAGGGGGAAGGGAGGAAGGGAGGAAAGAGTGCCTGAGTCTATCTATTTATCTATCTAAGTATCTGTCTGTCTGTCTGTCTGTCTGTCCATCTATCTTTCTATGGCTGTTATTCAATGATAATGGCAGATATTTGGCAGGTATAACCAGTAGGATAGCGAATAAAATGTAGCTAAATCATGGTATTGCAGGGCAGCTTATCCTAGCTCGTTGGCTAGACAAATTTTACCAATGGGCGATAGCGTAGATTTAAAGGAGGAACACAACAGGAAAGAAATAGATCTGAGAAAACAAAACCATGGCTCAGTAGATATGAATTGTCACCTTTTACATACAAGGAAAAGTGGCTGGTCTGTCGATAGAGCTTTATTTTGTCCTTGTCTATGGGATGATTAAAATAAATTTTCATTCAGTATTTTAATTGACTGCTTCACGTCAGTGTTTATCAGTATATTTTGATAAATATCAGCTGTCAGGATTGACATATTAACGTGCCCCTGCCATCTTATTACCGTAAATTATCGACAATCAACTTTAGAGAAACACATATCATACGTATAGAAGTTGCTAAGAATACTGCAACCTTTCGTACATTTATTTTCCACTTTAACCTTTTGCACCCTAAGGCCCTGGGGTGGAGTTGACATTTGCAAGTACCATCTAGCATGACGTCTGACTTCTTAAATTAACAAAGACTGTCCCCCATACCATTATATTTTTAGAATCACCATAAAATACTTTATCCCAAAAATATGCAAATTATGGTCACGTGACCTCATTAAGTATTGAAAATGGCCGCCAATATATAAAGTATTGTACTTTTTAACATATTTCTTTATTTTCATGGGA
>LD347560.1:39650-50172 GCA_001465055.1 Ptychodera flava
AAACTGTTTGCAAAAATTTGAAAATACCACAATCCCATACTTATTGACGCACATACACGTGTATTTGATATAAAGGTGCAATGAATGCTGATTATAAGGGAAAAAAGAAAAAAAAATCAAGCACACACACAAAAAATATTGAAATGATTATAAACAAAACCACAAATAGTACTTGCACTACGCCCAAAAAACAAAACGAACCACAATCAGGTCTGACTAAAAAAGAAAGAGAATCACAATTGAAAAGTCGACCGAGATCGCGCCGGCGTTGAGGCTGTAAAGAAACCAAAACGAGGTCAGCTTTGGAAAAAAACCAAAGCGAGGTTACAAAAAAAAAAGAGGTATACCGATTTTCTCTCTTTACTGTCAAAGCGGCCGGTGATTCATATTTTATTTTTGATTATCTATAATACGTTTATTATGAGACGTAGTGCTTTTTAATTTTCTGAAGTACATAAATAATTTTATGTATGCATGGCTTTTTTGTCTGATTCTTTTATAATTATTTTCTGTATGTGGTTCACGTTTTTATTTTTTGCACTATTTTTTACGAGTGGTAGTAGTGATTTTTAGTGATTTTCTTGTGAATTTTTTGGACGTACCACAGTATAACATATTTTTCTCTTTTTTGTAAAATCAGCACTAATTGCACCTTTTACGCGAACTATTGTACGTGTATGTATGTCGATAAGTATGGATGTATGACTTTTTCAAATCGTTGAAAATTGTTTATTTCCTAATTACGCTTAAAAGATTTTTTCTAAAGTTAAAATGAAGTATTAAATGACATTTCTGTCTTTTGGTTTTTAATTATACTCTTCTTACTTATTTCCTTCCTAATGAGACCGAATTTTTATTTCAATTGAGAAAGACAGTTTATTTTTGCACTGAATCGATAAATATTTTTGAAACATTTGGCGCGCCGTAGTATATGACAGAAAATGTCTTTTGCAGGTATGTTGGCCACCATATATGAATTATGCAAACTAACAAATTACCTATGCAAATCATAGAATCTCGAAAATCGTTTGTTCATACCTAAGAAATATACTTTTAACTTTAAAATCAATGAAAGAACTTGTTTAATACGTGGTATATGACCGAAAATGTCTTTTGTAGGAATGTTGGCCGCCATATTGGAATTATGCAAATTAATGAGGTGCCTATATAAACATGATACCATCAAAATGATTCCCTGAGCCAAATAACTAGTGTCAGACTTTTAAATCACTGAAATAATTTGTTTAATATGTGATATATAGCCAATTATGTTATTTTGTTGGATGGTTGGCTGCCATACTTGATTTATGCAAATTATATATATTTCTCCAAGGTGGATTCGAGTAAACTTTAAATATGTTGTTCTGGATGCCTCATTAAAATGCAATGTGAAGAAAAAATTCTGTTGCAATTTGTGGTGGGTTAGGTGCCAAAATCTCGTAGATTGACTGGACTAAAATAGGGATGGCTGAACTATTCCGCACTGAAGAAATGATTCAAAATAACACACGTTTCATGATATTCTTTGTTTTATTTCAATTTACTTGACTTAGTGGTGACTTAATTTTGAGTACATCATCAGTTCGAAACACATTCATTGTTGTACACCAATAATAAACCATCCCTCTAGAATATTCAATTTTAGCAAATTTACATCGCACCCCATTTTTATTTCCAAGAATTCCAAGCAATGCGGGTTTCAATGCCACCTACGTCAGTCGTCCTACAGCAAACAATCCACGGTACCTCCTACGGAAAAGATGAGATAAAAAAAAGCAAAATTTAGTCAGATAAATTGCAAAATCTAAACGACTTCCGTTTCGTAGTCGAACGGTAGATCTTGGGAGAGGGTTATCGAAAATAAAAAAGGCAAATTAAAAAACTCCCCATCCCTTATTAACCTTCTTAAACTTGACTACACGTATGGGAAAGCATACCGTGTTTTATCTCAGCCTCATAGCAGTTTGTGGTACTTTCCGTTTGCCTTGAGACGTTCAAAGGCTGGGTTGAACCAATCAACAGCACGACTTCCCTTCTTGAATAGGTAGTGTACCGAGAGATCGTGGTTTTCAGAGGCACGCTCGATGCTCGACCCGAGCTTCTCAAGATCGTCAGTGTCTTCGGGCATGGCTTGGGAGGGTACGAATACTGCCTCAACCTTCATAATAGAGAGTGCATAATATTGTGAGTTTTGCATAAATTTGATCCTTTCTTTGGTGTCAGCCAATCGCTCTGCTTTGCAAGAGGAGGCACAGTTCCTCTATAGAGGGACTGTGGAGGAGGAAACATTTCCTACTTTTAAATGCAAACCGCCGCTCCAATACACCTCGCAAATATAACTTAAAGGAAGAGGGTCGTCAGAACTGCGCTTGTGCGATTTTCTTGTTTACAAACAATGTATTTCATGCATGATATCTAGATGGATCACGTCAACATAGCTGCAACATGTGGATTTTTATGATAATCACAATCATACCAATCCATAACCCAATAACACTAGGTCAAAATTTGTAAGACAATAGTTGTAAACATAGACACAAAACAGCACAGAACAGAGTCATTATGAATTAAACTTGTATTTGACAATGGCTAAATTAGTAAAACATTGTTGCCCGGGATTTTATGACATATACTAAAACTTAAGTTTAAAATAAGCTTATATCAATTAAAGCCAGAAACGAAAACTGTAAAAACGAGAAACCAGTATACCAACTCGTTTTCCGGTGACGTCAGCAAGGTCAACTCCTTCGGAGTTGCCTTTCAGGTCGTAAAATTCTCCACACGGGTTGTTAGAGTTGTAAAGGGGTACACTGAAACTGAATAAGAGAACACGTGGAGGTGTCCTGAAATATCCCATGCATCCGTCATACCATTGACCTAGTATGCCTATAGACAATATGAGACAGACAGACAGACAGACACGGACGGACGGACGGACAGGCAGACAGAAGATAAGTACAGGCAGAGAGACAGATGCAGGCGGACAGACAGAAGGGACGGTGAGAGACAGACAGACAGACAGACCCAATGACAGTAACAGAAGAGAAAAAGAGAGGAGAGGAGATAGGCAGACAGTGACAGACGAAATGATATGAATCATGAAAGCGCGTCAATGTTCGTTAGAATAACTATACCACAAGAATGGTCCGCGGGTTATTTTGCAAGGTATCAAACAGACTTTACCGTCGGCGAGTTCGAATGAAGTAATTTCACCGATCGAAGCGGGTAATTTCACCAAGCATAGGAGAAATAATTAGAAGTAAGGCTGCCTTCACAAATCACGGTTAGGGGGCTGGAGGAATCGCGATCGAATTTTTTTTCAGATCCCCCAGGATAGCTTAAATTTTTTTCCAGTCCCCCGTCTATATGATCTATTTCAGTCCCCCCCCCCAAAAAAAAGAATTATCATATAGCCGCATACTTATTAGGGATGCAAGCAAAGAAAAATAAACATATATTAGGCAGTTTTACTCGCAGATGTCCGACACTACAAGTAATTTAATTACAGTTTATAGAGCCAAATATATAAGGCAAATTCTTAAGCTCAAATTGGTTCATTTTTAAATGCATCAGTGGATTTTTTGTTATTTATAAGTCTAAGCCGACTTGAGTTTATCCAACTCTGGCGAGGTCAATGGCACCTGCTGCAGAGCACACAAAATGATGATCATGATATCGCCACAGAGCATATACTGTAAAAGCGTGTAGAACGCTAACTCGTCAAATTTGGCCATGTACGTTTTGAAAAGACACATAACGATCACGAAGCTAAAGAGTTGTATGAGGGATAGGACTTCAGAAATATTTCAAAATAAAACACTTTCATGACATTATTTTGCTTAATATCTATTTACTAGACTTGATGCTGATTCATTTTTTCAGTAAATCTTCAGAAAACTCATTCATTGCTGTAAACCAATACATCTTTCAAGCCTCAAGATTATCAAAATTTAGCCATTTACATTGAATCCCTTATTCACTTCAAAAATTTCAAAGCAATACAAACCCAATGCCGCCTATACGTGGCCCTGTCGTCTTACAGCAAACAATCCACAGCGCCTCCTACGAAACAAATGCAAAAAGGCAAAATTAGTGAAGAAAATCACAAAAACAAACAGCCTTCGTTAAGAAATGGACCATTAGATATTGGGAGGATGTTTTTTGATCATGGAAAAATCTGCGAGAAAATTAAAAATGACTCAATAGTTTCAAGCCTTGCTGAATATTGAAACAGAAGTGTTCTTTTGAACGTCAATATCAAAAATCTTGGAAATTTCAAAATTTCGGGAAAAAATAAGTATGCAATGCAAGATCTGAAAGGGGGAAATGAAGTTTTCGAAGGGAAAAATCTACCCTAAAATCCCCAATACCCTCCTCCAAAGCTACATTTGTCCGTCCCTTACTCTGTCTACCTCTGTCAATCTCTCCTTTTAACAAATCAATCAGTCAGTCAAGCAGAAAAGTTTATATAACGCCAAAATCAAACAATCTTTTGCTCAATGACGTTCAATGGCTACACCACACTATATGCTCTGGAGAATGTGCTTTTTCAGTTTTCTTTTGAAAGTTTCCAAGTTCAGGGATTCTCTGATGTTGAGTTGTTGTGCGTTCCGAAGTTTAGGTACATCGCATGAAATGAACGGCCCACCATAGTTGATGGTTTTGTAGGCTGTAGATGTTAAAAGTTTCTTGGTGGATGAACGGGAGTATACGGGTTTGAGTATAAGCTTAGGGCTCGAGTAGATCACTGATATATGCAGGAGTCTTGTTGTAAACAGCCTTGAAAGTTAACAGCAAAATTTTGTAGTCAATCCTGAGACGAACTGGTAACTAATGGAGACGGGTGAGAACTGGGGTGAACAGTCAATTTCACCATTTTTAAAATCTACTGTCATCTCAGTAAACATGGTGTAGTCAGTTCACGACCATGGTGAACAGGCAACACTGTTATACCCTGTAGTAAAGTATGTCAAAGGAAAGCATACCCATGTTTTGTCTTAGCCTCATGGCACAGTTTGTGGTACTTTCCGCTTGCCTTGAAACGTTCAAAGGCTAGGTTGAATAAATCCACAGCACGACTTCCCTTCTTGAAGATGTTGTATACGGAGAGATCGTGGTGTTCAGAGGCACACTCGATCACAGACAAATAGAAGAAACAGACTAGCAACGCCGCATGGCTTTTGTTCCATGGTCGTCTCGGTAGACTATGGCCGTTTCATATTAAAATGAGCTTAGATTGTTTTGAGACCTTTGTTCGTGGTTGATAATTGCACGAGATTATGCAAAAAGTACGACGAGATGGCATTGTGCTGCCAGTCGCGTAGCAACCATACTTACTTTGTGAGCTCTCAGGGCAGAAACACTGCTTCACGCCAATCAAAACATAACACGCCCGCAGTTTCATAAACACGTCCTTCAATGACCAACTTTTAATAGACGATATGACTGACCGTAAACCATTGAGTGAAACCAGACAGTATCGATATAAGATTTTCAAATTTGGTTGAAACACACTCATTATATATTCATAAAAATGTGAGAGGAATTTTTACTATGGTAAAACTCACTTTCCCGAAGCTAAAAACTTTCCCGTTTTCGCAAGCATGCCGATTCCACTCAGCACCACATGACAACTATAACACAAACTTTGCCGAACGTTCTTTCGCTTAAAAATTGGCGAAAATTCGGACACTACCGAAGGGTGCATGGTCGGCACTCTTTGGAAAAGCGAGGCGAGAGCTACCTGAGGCGAGGCGAACATGGATGACTTACGTAACCGCTTCACGCCTTGAACAATACCTGTTGCCAGTCTGTTTCTATCTGTCTGTGACTCGATGCTCGACCGGAGCTTCTCCAGATCATCAGTGTCTTCGGGCATGGCTGCTAACGGCACGAATACTGCATCAACCTTCGTAATAGAGAGTCCATAATATTATGAGTTTTGTATAAATTTGATCGCTTCTTTGGTGTCAGCCAATCGCTCTGCTATGTAGGCCGTGGAAACGTTTCCTACTTCCAAATGCACACCGCTGTTACAATACACCTCACAAATAACACATGGCTCACAAAACTGAGGACCTCAGCACTGTAATATCCATTAGAACGAATTACCGCATGAATGGTACGATGCTCTGTCTACGTGATGCAACGGAGGATGTCAGAGGACAAAACACTATAACACGTTGAAGTTGTTAAGAGAGTAGAGGTCATTAATTACGCATGTTTCACTTTTCATGTTAATCACTTTGACATAGTGTGGCCGCGTAATCATACGTTGTCGAAACCAAGTTGTATAACAGCATGGCAGCTTAGCATGTATGGATTGAACCTACTTTGTAAGTTTGAGCTGGAATCTCGCGATAACTCCGGCACCACTACGTCGCGATGACTCTAGTACAGCATTGCTTTCAATAAACAGTTTCGTTCACAAGTTTGTACCATATAAAAAAGCCCATAAGGGACATTTTTTGAAAGAAAAAAATTATTATATCGCGCGCACGAGATACTATCTTGTGCGCACGTAAAAGAATCTGGTGCGAACCAGATAGTATCTCGTGCGCACCAGTAGTAAAAAAATAGTGGACAATTGGGATAAATCTTGTTTTTTAACTACAATCTTGTTTTTAACACAGGGAATCCCCTCTTACGCACATGCGCGTAAGAGGCCACTGAGTCAGGTCACTCAGCGCTAGCTATGACTGCGCCTAACATCAATATATACTATACTAAAATTTTTTAAAAAGAAAAAATAATTATTACCTCATGTTGTCATTTCGGCCGGTCGACGGAGTCAAGCTAGTAAGAATTAGTTGTTTTTGTGCCACTTCCCTTCCCCAGAACTCTACACGTTGCTCCAATATGCGGTAACCATGGAGCAACGCCCGCTTTGTCATTGATATGGCTAACAGATGGTTATCTAAAAATAATCCAGTGTGGTATGTATAGACATGAAAAGCTGCTGGTAGATCACCCTACATGAAGTGAGGGTGACCTCTGCAACAGCTAGCGCTGACGTCACTACCATTACAGATTACTCAGCCTACAGGAAACAGGAAACTGACGTCAGTGTTTTTCCTGGTATTTCAACATCTGTACAGAAAGAAATAGCCACATTTCAATAATGGACGGAGACTCTTCAACACAGACTTCAATTGACTGGCACTTTCAAGCTCTACAGATGGAGTCCAGCAGCTCTGAATGAGTGAATTAGGCGTGTGTGATATAGTTATTGGAACCAACACTGAAAGAACCGGGAGAATTTGAATGGTTGTTATATTTGATGACCAGTGGACCCATCCTCTACAGTGCGCAGCTACTCCTCCTGCCGGAACCGTAGGGATGTTGCGCAATACCTTTTCCAGTGGGACTTTTGCAATACTGTTCCGGTTGCTTAGCAACTTGTCATGTGGTTTCAGAGGTCTGAAAGTCTACAGTTTTCAGAAAAATCGTTCCGATAGGTTTCTACAGAATTTTTTCTGAACACGAAGTTAACTAACTTTCATATCCATTTAATCCATAATGTCGTAGGTATCGTTCCAGCGGCGGACTAAATCCTTCTTGTTTTTGTATTTCTAGTGCCTGCTTGAAAATGTCCTGAATAAGTTCTGAGGTGTTTTCTGTTGTTGCGCCTTTTTCTTGTATTTGTGTAAGCAGCTGTTTATATTGAACGTAATAATGTTTATATTTCTCTCGTCTCTTTGCTACACCCGTTTTTCCTTGTATTACATCAATAATAACACCTGGTATAGGAGTTAAAGCTAAAAGAACTGGAACTGTCGGAATTGCTGCTATGACAGCTGAACTTACAAGAATTCCCTTAGTCACATTAAGAGCCATATCAATTCGACCCATCAATTTGTAACTTCGTCGATATGCGGCGCTAGTTCTTTCGATATAGTTGGCCAATTGTTCAACGCTTTCAACAACTGAGACGTGCATTTTTTACTGTATATGTAATGAATGATAAAAAATAATTGTAGTAATATAGAAAGACAATATGGCAGAAGGAGGAGAAGATATACCACTCCAGGATTTCGATGATGCAAATTTAAATGACGATGACGCTGCTACTGCTGAAACAGAGAGACTGAGAGGGCGCTTTCAATGGAGCAACTCGACCACGTCGGCTCTTGGAAAAGTTCAAAATTTTTCCACATATCTAGATAGAAACTATGTCTAAGCCACGGTGTGAGGACTGTGAAGGTAACAGGGGTGTAAAGCTATGCCAGGGAGACCTGATGTTGTGTAAAACATGCAAGAGGAAGAGATTTCCTACTTCAGACTCCGGTCAGCAAGTAAGTGCTACAGTGAAGATGGCGTCCATGCATATTACTCCACCACCTGTTGCATCTGAAGCTGCTGGTGAAACATCTCGTGTAAGTCCAAATACTGATACGCCGCTCACTACCGATTTCTTATTACAACTAAACGAAATCAATACAAGACTTCAAAAACTGGAGAATATACATAAGAAAATTGAACATGTTGATGAAAACACAGAAGCGGTCAAGGTCTCCGTTGACTTTATGAATTCAATGTTCGAACAATTTAAAGCCAAAATAACCTTCCTTGAAAACAACAACAAGAAACTAACTAAAACGAATGAAGAGTTAAAAGAAAGAGTAGAAAAGCTAGAAATTGACAAAGATGACCTCGACCAGTACATACGAAGAGACAACCTGGAAATACATGGCATTCCGGAGTCAGAAGGTGAGAACACAGAAGACATTGCTTTCAAAGTTTTGAAAGCAATAGATATTAACATATCAATGGGTGGTATCGATGTAACTCATCGCATTGGAACAAAAGCAAGAACCAACAACACACATCAACAACGTCATCGTCCCATTATCGTGCGATTCAACAACAGACGTACGAGAAATAACATCTACAGCAAGAAGAAGAACCTAAAGAATATTACCGCAAGAAACCTCGGATTCGAAGAAACAAGCAAAATATACATAAATGAAAATCTTACACAGGCAAGAAGATCGTTATTTGGCAAGGCAAACGAGAAGAGGAAACAAAGACAGTGGAAATTTCTGTGGACCCAAAATGGTAAAATTCTGGCCCGAAAAGACACAACTACACAAGTCGTGAACATTAATTGTAATAACGACATTTCCAAAATTGTATAACTGCTCACGTAAGTCTACATATTCTGTAGCTTGTTTTCTCTGTCATGCCAAGCTTCTCGCCTTTTTTTTGAATTGATAGTCTTTGCTTTATTCTGCTTTCAATGAATGACGTGGACGAGTATCATAAATTCAGCTGTACACCGTACTCTGTAGATAACTTCAACGATGCATTTCCTAACTCATATTGTTCTACTTTTTCATTACTTCATCTGAATGTTCGCTCCTTGAGTAAAAATTTCGAGCAACTCCGCCTTTTTACCGAAACCACCCTGTCAACTAAGTTCAATGTTATCGCTGTATCAGAGACATGGAAAATCAACGATGACAGTTATTTTGATATTCCAAACTATCACTTTGTCAAGAATTGTAGACAAAGTGGTATGAGAGGAGGAGGTGTCGCAGCATATGTACACAGTTCCTTGAATTTCACAGTTTCAAATGGGGTTGATTTACCTTTCAGTGAATGTCTTTGGTTAGAATTTCACCTGAGTTCTGGAAAATTTACTTTAGGGATTATTTACAGAAAACCGGGTTCATGCATCAATGCTTTCCAATGTGCTTTGTATAATTATCTTTTGAACAGAAATTCAACAAACTCAAAATATCTCCTTGTTGGCGATTTTAATATTGACTTTGATAGCCACGATTCGCCACCGATAAGAAATTATTTTAATACGCTTGCTTCACTTAATTTCCGTCAAATTATTGATATTCCCACACGTGTTACTTCAACCACTTCTACTATTATAGACCATGCTTACTGTAATTTTACAAACCACTTCATTCACTCTGGCACCATTAGCACTGATATTACAGATCACTTGCCTATTTTCACCTTTATTGAAAATATTGACAATATTTTTACCAGGGATAAGCCTTCTTTTTCAAGAGATTATTCACGTTATAGTATTCATAAGTTTCATGAAATTTTCGCAAACACTGACTGGTCAGATGTGTATCATCTAACTGATGTCAATTCTGCATATAATTTATTTAGTTCTATTTTTGATAAGGCATGCACTCAAGTGGCTCCACTTTGTTTTGCGAAAAAAAGACCAAATGTCCCGAAAAAGCCTTGGATTACGCATGCCCTCCTAAACTCCATCAAGCATAAGCATCGTCTTTACTCTAGACTGATCAAGAGCAACTTTGAGCCTGTTCTCCATAACCATTACAGACGTTACGCAAATCTCCTGACAAAGCTTATTAAGACGTCAAAGAAGACCTACTATTCAAATAATACGGATAGTTTTCAATCGGATTCGAACCCACAACATACGGCATCAGTCGCCTAGCTGAGAGGCCTGAGACAGAACCAGTCGGCTAAATCTGCACTCCCAAAAAAGAGTGGTTCAATAGCCGGCTAAGTTGTTACATTTTTCTGA
>LD347568.1:10853-35686 GCA_001465055.1 Ptychodera flava
CTAGCGTTTCCACCAATTTCCAAACTAAAATATGTAAGTTTATCCTAAGTAGCCGGTTTAATCGCGTAGCCTTCGTAAAACGTGCGTCGTCAAAAACTTTGTATAAAAGACAGACGTGATCATTAGGTAAACGAAAACAATATATTTCTTATCACCCAGAATATCAAAGGTGAGTAACATTTTTTTCTCATACACTTCTGCATGTTTAATATGATGTCATGTTTTATCTTCTATCATCACGTGATCACAGTGCAAGAAGACAATAGGATGTGCGTTTTCTCCGGGACGTCTCGTTCAAATTCCTTGCCATAAGATACCTGGAAGGCACCCTTCGAAAATGGAATGCGGAGTAACAGTAATGACGACAACAATTTTATTCGTATTGTGAAGTCATATTTCCAGAGTCTGAACATGAAATACGCCGATTTGACAATTTCCATTTTGTACAATTGAAAGGCGTTTCTATGATATATATTTCGGTAGAATGCGCCCCGGGGATAGACATTCAGACTCTCAAAACTTTCACATTACTCTTTTGGCCAACAACTTGTGGGGTCATTTTGAAGCTTATGGAGTAAATAAAGTTTTGTGAAAATTGAGGATTTTACTTTCCCCCGAACGCACAGATAGCTGCCATTTTGAATTTAAAATATTGGTAAGTATTGGGTAATTTGTTTCACTTTTACCAAAATTTGCACAGTGAGCCCCGATTTTTTAATTTTTTATTTTGAAAGATAATGATTGAAAGTTTGAGCTAAAAGTTTAAGCCCTTCATTTTCGAGGCGCGAGATACCTTTAATGCCTCGATACGAAGTTAAGTTTTAAGTCTTTTCCGAACCAATGGTGTATCTGACAGCGAAACATATATGGCAAAGGTTGAGTGGCCAGGGATCATATGTAACTTGGGAATCTCTGTCTGCGTCTTGTAGGGTTGAAAGATAACTTCAAAAGCACAGTTGGCAAGACGTGTCAAAATAAGTACGTAGTCATGTCTGTACAAAGCAACTACACAGCATTATCGACACGTATTTCAATTATCTGCTGATCATCCCTCCTTGGCAGTGTCTTAGGAATGTAATTCTGCATTGAAAATTATACAAACTCAGGGCTAATGAGGTACCGGTATAGTCAACGTAGGAATCCGCTGTATGTCTGACTAATGCTGCACTCGTCATGACGTTCAGTGAGAGTGTAATATATTTCGGTATGATCACTGTTTGAGGTTTTACCGAGTCAAACTTCACTTTATTCAAGTGCCTTTCATTGAGAAGTCGCTAGATACGTTCTATTGCCAGTCAGTGACGCTCTAATTGCAAAGTTTACGTTCACATCGGGTATGCAGTTTTTATGTAGTTACCTCTTTGCGACGGAAACATGAAACTTTTCAGTGAACACTGCAGTCAATTTCCGATTTCAGTAAGCTTTATCACATTTTACAGGATTGCGACAAGATCGTGTGGCGATGCACCAACGCTTTTTCACTTTTAATTTCGCTAACCTATGGTTAAGCTAGAGACCCTAACCAGATATGAACTGAAAATGCTCACGTGTTACATTATATATTGCATTATATGTAAATTTGAACCTTTGCCACATGTTTGCAACTTCATTGAAAGTATTATGATCAACATAATGAACAATATTTACCGCCGATTAAATCTAAAAGTTCATGAAGTATACAAATATGTAATTAGCTGAAATAAAAATATTAAAGTTCTTTGACTTCTGTCATTGTATCACCACTTTATATAGCATGTGTAATTAGCTTTGGTCAAGTCCTTCAAGCCATATTTGCTGAACTGTGAAAGCTCATTAGACATGCAAATTATAAATTATCTGACATGAAAATGTGAAATTGACTTTCGATATTGTTTTAACCTGGTATAATCATCAATGTACATAGCATATTTTGCATACTTTGATCAAGTAAATCCCAGTATATATCCGTAATTAGAAAAGATCATTGAATATGCAAATTAGGAATTGGCTGAAGAAAAAATGCTTAATGACTTTCAATAATGTTGTATCATAGTATCTTTAATGTATATACATATAGCAAGGTTCATCAACTTTGGTCCGGTCAATTCAGATATATATCCCTAATTAGCAAAGTTCATTAAATATGTAAATTAGGAATTTGCTGAAGTAAAATGCTTAATGACTTTCAGTAATGTTGTATCATAGTTTCTTCAATATATGTAGCAAGTTTTGTCAACTTTGGTCAAGTCAATTCAGATATACATCCCTAATTAGGAAAGTTTATTAAATATGCAAATTACGAACTGGCTGAAGAGAAAATATTTAATGACTTTCAATAATATTGTATTATAGTGTCATTAATTTACATAGCAAGTTTCATCGATTTTGATCAAGTCAGTTCAGATATATATCCCTAATTATGAAAATTCATTTAATATGCAAATTAGGAATTGGCTGAAGTAAAAATGTCTTTTGACTTTCAATAATGTTATATGAAAGTATCTGTGATGTATATAGCAAGTTTAAACAACTACAATCAAAGTTAATTCAGATATATATCCCTAATTAGCAAAGTTCATTAAATATGCAAATTCGGAATTGGCTGCAGTAAAAACGCTTAATGATTTTCAAGAATGTTGTATCATATTAGCTACAATACATGTAGCAAATTTCATCAACTTTAGTCCAGTCAAATCAAATATGTATCCCTTATTAGCAAAGGTCATTAAATATGCAAATTAGGAATTGGGAGAGATAAAATGCTTGATGACTTTCTAGAATGTTAAATTATAGTATCTTCAATATACATACCAAGTTTGGTCAATTTTGATCAAGTCAAATCAGATATATATCCCTAATTAGGAAAGTTCATTAAATATGCAAACTAGCAACTATCTTTCATGTCACCCCTTAATGGTTCCCACTACCGATATATTTTGATGTGATCAACATTTGTAGCAAATCTCGTCAAATTGTGTGCAGTCGTTTTTAATGTATATCCGTTTTTCTAAAATCATTAATTATGCAAATGAGCAAAAAGTATGCAAGCCACACCCACCAAAAACTTATCAGTCCTTGCCATTTGCTAATTGAATCTATTTACCAGCCTTGATTGTGATCTGATCAGCCGTTTTTGAGATATCGGATCAACAGACAGACAGACAGACAGACAGACACACGGACACAGACAGACAGACAGACAGACAGACAGACAGACATCGCTGCGACATATGCTCACGTGTGTGAACACGTGAGCAAAAAACAGAGGTATGTGGAGAAGCTACCATTTATTTAGTCTGTGAATGTCCCATCGTTGTTCAGTGACAACGTCAATTTGATACAGTAGAGGTGAGCGCCCTCATGTCTGGATTGCGGCTTGGTTGTCCACTTGCTTGAGTATTTCTCCAGTTGGCCAGCGGCACGAGGAAACACTAACATCGCAATACGTATACGCCGTGTAAGCAGGCCAGTGATAACTATTTGTAGTTTGAAACGATTTTGTGTCGAGCAACACTTTAAGTATTATGAATCTCAAATATTAGGAAAAGTTTCAAGTATCAGATGAAAAATAAATCGAAGTATTTTTATGAACTTGCAAAAGTACGTACGCCATAATGCCATTATTTGACTGTGCTGAAGATAAAAACCCAACTGTTTAGGCTCGTTCGTTTCAGTGTCTGATTTTGTGATTTTTGAATTGAAAGTTATGTTAGCTAGTATTTGCCACTGTTCTATGACCCAAGACCCTTGAAAATGTTTGGTCATTTAACGTCACCCATGACGTGATTTTCAACATTCCATTCTAGTGTTTTCTTTCGAGGTTGGGTTTCAGGCATTCAAGAGTTAGGTTTGATTAAATAATATCTGTTACTATTTAATTTTCCGCATGAAATGACCGACCGACGCGAAAAAGACACTCATTTTCGCGATCTCGCAAAGAGGATGTGTATTCAATACATTCTAAAACATTTTGATCTGTGTTTGAGTCGTCATAGCACAGTGACATTAAGTTCTCGAAGGACAGGAAAAACTCACGATTTCTGTGTACCACGACTCAAAATATTCACAAGGAAATTGGGGCGGGCGGTGTTGGGTAGAGAGATACAGATGGAAAAAACAAAAGAAACTAATTCTCGACAATGAAATCTTCGGACCAAAACAAAGTAAAATCAAGAAACATTCCAAATACTATAAATGACGAGTAGGACATTCATAAAATTACAAAACTTGAAAGCATGTGTGTGACTTTGCTCATGGGTTTAAATTTTTAGGAGCTTAGTGTTTGCACTTGATGAGTCAGTCCCATAAAATGTCACGTCATGGAGTGATTACCATGTTATAGAAACAACAAGTTTTGATTAAGCGCACAACTGTTAATGGCCAATGTCTTGTTTTGATTACTTCTTCAGTCAATATAGATTTAGAAATGCTTGCGTTCATAACATGGGTAGTCTTGTAAATAGCCTGTCTCCAACAACCCTTTTGATGAACACTCACTCATAGTGTTGAAACCTTCCATAAAAAGCAGAACAAGTGTGCACATATTTTTGCAATATCATATTGTTCAGTGTGAGAAGCGTGTATTAAGGTATGTGCCTCGAAAGTGGAAGACTAAAACTTTTGCTCAAATTTTCCTCAATGAAACTTTCCACCATTCTCTTTCAAAGTCCAGAATAAAAATAGGGGATCAACTTGCAAATTTTGATACTAGAGAAACAAATAACCAAAGATTTACCGATATTTAAAATTCAAAATGGCCGCCATCCCTGTGTTAACTCTATGTAGGCCTATAGAAAAATAAAATTTTCGAATTTTGAAAAACGAAGTTATAGTCAAAAGTTTTCTTACATCAAGAGCTTTAAAATGAACCCCCACAAGTGGTATATCAGAAAAGAATTGTAAAAGTTTGAGAGTCCGAATATCTGTCCCCGAGGCGCGTTCTACCTTAACGGATTTTACCGAATAATGCTGATGATAAGTGAAATGTTTTATGTAACAGGGCAGTGGTTAAACTTTCCCTTAGTTAGAAAAAGGTCTCAAAATCGAATTCAGAACGTCTAAATTTACAAAAATTTAGATAAATACCTAACTATTTTTTTGTTGTAATTACCTCCGGATTTGGTAGGAGAACTTTGTCCCATGACATTTCAGCATCATGGTTTTATTCAGTCGAACAATATACTGAATTTCTTTTGTCAAACAGAAACCAAAGTATGCTTAGAAGATTATGCATTTGTCTCCGTCCTTTAATCACGCGGGAGGAATTTATTGGAGGCTACAGCTGTATCGTTATCGCGGCCATTAAGGCGTGTTGTGCCTCAGAAACTTCTTCACTATGAAAGATGCAAGTTAAAAAAAATTTCAAAATCACGGGACGGAACACCCACATTATTATTTGGATCCCAACTTTTATAATACAATACATTTTGGCCAACCACTTGTGGGGGCTTATTTTGAAGCTTGTTGAGTAAATAAAATGTCAGCGGATTAATTTTGTGGAAATAGAAAATTTTATTTTTCCCCATCGATTTAACACATGTATGGTGGCCATTTTGAGAACTCGTGTAATTTGCTTCTCCAGATATAAAGTTTACCAGGTGACCCCGATTTTATTCTCGATTTTTGAGGTAAAAGTTCAAAATTTACGCGAGGAAAGTTTGGGCCAAAGTTAAAGTATTTTAATTTCAAGGCGCATACTACCTTAAAGTTGAATATTTGTGAAGATTTCCAAAAGATTACCGATGAAGGCAGACGATAAAGTTCCCATGACCAATTAGCATTTTTTTGCCACATGGGAGAGTGATTATTTCCTTGAATGAAGGACTTGAGAAAACTACAAATGAAAGGCACGGGTCAATGAACTGACTGAATGATTGACAGATTTCTTTTAACAGTTCTGATTCGCTGGTTGTTTATGACCCTGCTTTACGTCGCCCGATTTGTACAACTTTTGATTCAATCGCCACTTTAGCTACCATACCTCTCAATCAAGTAAGACATTGCCAGCTGAATTCTCGGCAGGCGATCTACTACTTAAAATCCCTTTTCTGCCAATCACGGCATTTTTGCTTTCTTTGTCATGCCAGTGGGAGTGAAATACCTTCGAATGTTAACTAGCAAGTGATTTTATCATAAAAAGATATGAACTACAACTATATCATTTACACAACAGTTTGTGGCTATACTTTCTGACACATTACCATTTACTGAAAGTTCTACACCGTCTGATATTTTACAAGCTCGACAGGCGCACCGTTCGTTTCCTTTCTCCAGCCATTCTATAGATTTGCGTGGGCTAGTCGGCAGACTTGATTAAAGCCAATCCTAATCACATTTTAATGACCTTTCAGTGAAACCGCTCCATATTGTTCCCTGTTCTTTGCGGTGTAGACATTGTTCTCCGTTCTGTGCGGTATATCGTTAAATGCTATGAACGAGACGACAAAGTCGGCCAGAGGAAGTGGTACATTAGTGAAAAAAAATCCCATTTCTTTTCATTCTTTCAGAGATCGCTATGAAGATGCAGACAGCAGCAGAAAAGTCGTCGTCCGATTGTTGCTGAGCGTGCGCCGCGAACACGATGTAGGTGAAAGGTTGAATACCCTGGCCAAGTATTCTTTTGATATTTTACTTTTCGTCCAAAGTTCGTCCTGCTTTAATTACCCTTCCCTGTTATGACAAAGAAATGTCAATGAATGAATGAAAAATGACTGGGCTTAAAGGAATTTAAGTTTGAAAATAAATTCTGGCCCGGTATTTGGCCTCGGTTCAGGTTTTGATCAAGGCGCTTATGTGTGATCAAAACATTTCTATGCATTTGAAATAGGAAATTCTTTGTGATCTTAAACTTAACGGGCTCTTAATCCCGAACTAAATGCTGTGTATAGGAATTTTAAATTGGCAGATGTCAACAACACCGACATCCTTTTGAAATAAAAGAGGATAAGTAAGAACCACATTGTATGGCTGACTCCATCCCGTTGTCATGGTAATCCCGGAGATCGCCGAGCCATTATTTATCGGTTGCTGGGTTACCTAGGATTTATCCTTTAAATCCAGTCTTTACTCGCTGGTGTCTATCCTTGAAATAGTTACCCTGTAATTTTCAACTCTCATCTCTCTCGTGGTCTTTGTCTGAAATGCCAGCAAACACTGATGAATACGGTTTTTACTCAACACAGGCATCTGATAACACAATGATGTCGGTGTTGGTAGAAGTGTGCTGGAATATGGTTGACATTGTTACAGGAATTACAGCGATACAAGACTTGCATATGTAGTCGTACCAGCTCTACAGCTGTCATGCCGGTATTTTGCGCAAAATTTTACTTTTTTCATCTCCGCGTTCAAAGCTAGAGTCAACTGGTCCAGCCAACGGGCAATGAGATTTAGTCATTTCATTATGTTCAGTGACAACTCAAACATAAAAACGTCTTTCTCGATCACACATGAACATATTTTCCATCTCTGCAGAGGACGACCATGATGATATCGAGACCGTATTGTTGTGCCCTGATTGGTCGCGATACAACTTGCGGTCTATTTGTACAATAAATACATGAGATAGTCACCACCGCATTTTAACACAGAAGCGCACATACTGACAGACAGATAGACAGGCACACAGCCAGACAGGGAGAGGGGGAGACAGACAGACACAAGAAGGAAGGAATTCATGGATCGCAAAAATTTAGAATAATACACAGCAATGGCCAGCAATGGACATTGACATACAATAAATCAATTTGATACATCACAGACTCAAGAAACCAGCCAATTTTGTACTTTGCTATCCGTTCTTTCACAAGGCATTTTCGAAGAGTAAATTTCTTTCCTCTCGGAATCATAGTATATTAAACCGTGCATGTGGTTAATTTCATGTTTATAAATTATATCGTTTCAGCGATGGCGATACGGTCTGACAGCCAAGTTTAGTGTTCAAGACTTCACTGCCTGTTTTGCAAGTTCCCTACATGTTCAACTCATTAGCAAGTTTTTGACTGACGTCGCCTCCGAAGTTCTCCAACCCTGTCCAAAGCAAAACGTTGAAAAATAACTTCTCTAAGCTTATTATGCGAGAGGTGTCACATGGCGTTATCTTACCATTAGGAATCACATCACAGCATGAAATGACAAATTACATAACACCTTACAAAAAACAAAGTTTAAATAACATTACACCCCAGCACGACAGCACAACACTGTTAATTTGGTTGATGTACTTCTCACGATGTGAGAGTCGGACAGGGACAAACAGTTCCTAACCACATAACCGACACAATGTTGCCCCATTACATAACGTCAGGTGTACTCCAGTAGCTGTCAATTTGTGAAACCATTCATTCCGTATATAATGTCACCTATAATTCACTATATGATGAAAACTTTGTCACGTTCACATGTCATCGAACGCTGTGGGTTTGATAATGAGCGATTACCTGTAGTTTCCTGCTCAAACAACGCTCCTCCGCACATTAACAAACCAATAGCTCGACCCACGTTATGTGAGCACAGATCAATGGAACCAGCGATGATACCAAGTCATATTAGCGAGGTTTGCTAACGACAAAATTATAGTGAGATGTCCTCCTTTCAATGCCAAAATTCATTTCTGGCTTTCCTTTGAAAGCAACCATAGACAGCAGAGAGAGAAACGTTTCTCAATCGAAATGCGTCTTGGTAAAACAATATCTTCCTCACTCTCGTTTTTTCTCAAAAATATGCATAGCACATCAGTGATTTCGTAGATGCCAATTTATGAATATGTTTTCAGCTGAAGTTCACCCAGTTTTCTTTTATTATGATTTGGTAAACGGGTTTTCATATAATAAATTGTTTCATACAACATTCACTTTACTCCCAGAAAAAAAAAACTAATTAAGAAGATGGAAACTGCAAAGAACGTTTCTGCGAGGCAGACTGGAAAAAACTTCAAAGGACACTGTGTGCGGAAAAGGGGCTTTCAGTGAATGGGTCGCAATAAGGGCGACCAGGTGTAACAATGACTTCGTCGGTTGGCATTGTGAGCGTGGTGTTTTTTTTGTTGCGTTTCAAAGACGTACATTGTGTGTAAAAGGACAGTAAAATCAACGATAGGTCTGTTAAGACATTGAGGACACAGATTTACAGAAGACATTTTCACAGATTAAAACCGTCCTGAAATCTGAAATCGGTATGTGTTCTCGTAGATGTGCGTTCCAACTTGCGTCACTCGGAGATTATATTCAAATCTCACTTTCTCATGGATTGTTGGCGTCTGTGGTCACATGACTATCGTGATTACGGACAAAATAACTACGTTTAGTTTGAGTCTTTCTTCGGGATACAAACTTCATCGCCTCCGGTCAAAATCGCTGTCATAGACTGGAACTTAGGGGTGACAAGCAAAAATACTAAGACTGAATTGATTCGTTTTATTTTTAAACGAACGTCAAATAAAAGCTGACAGCCGACGAAGACAGTGTTTTAAATTTTCGATTGACTTGAGCGGTGAACAAAATGTGGAATGTCCCCCTTTCAATTTCTGTTTGGTTTCCTGAGCGTTTCCGACAAAATGCTTAACAGCGGCAGACATGCAGTTGTGTTTCCGCGGTTAACTTTCCGGCTGCTATGTCGTCTGTGTCAGTGTTCATTGCCAATTCAACTCCTCAATGGGTCGGGTAATTGGCTCCTTCGCGTTGCCTCGACGCCCGACTCGTTGACGTATCCCGCAGAGTGAAGTAGACACAGGTTGTTTCCTTCATGCAGGTTCCATTTTTTTAAACCTCCCAATATCTCATTTTCTTCTATTGACAAACCGAGGCGATAAAGAGATGGGGTTGTGATAAACCAGACTCTTTCCCACCCTTCATAAAAACACGACTGTCAATCAAGGTTCAAAGTATTGAGTTCCTGACTTCACGTCCGACTACTGTACCCAACATAATAGCGTCAAGACCCGATCTTCATAGTTCCACGTTACACATTCGGGAATATAAAAACGAATTACGCCATAAAATATTGAAAAGGACATGACAGCGGTATAAGTTTCTGTGAGTGCGTGAGTGATAGTGTAGATGCTGTGCAAAGTCAGTAACAAAGTATGTATGTATGTATGTATGTATGTATGTATGTATGTATGTATTTATGTATGTATGTATGTATGTATGTATGTATGTATGTATGTAGGCACGCATGTATGTATATATATGAATGTGTGTGTTTTGTACGTACATGTATGCATGTAAGGAATTATACTCACCACTTTAAACTTCGATTAGTTACACATTCCATTCCAATCCTCAATGTTTGTTTACGATTCGCTCAGTTACTCACATTAGTGATTGTTTACATAAATATGAGACGTTTCCAATTTTGATTGGACTATTTTGCCCAATTCTATGATGATAAATTAATACCTATGATAATAATTGAAACTTTTTTCAATTATATCTCTAATTTATACAAACAGTATTGTGTTTTAGACTTTAGACTGCCTCTAATTCACGTAGCTGGCTTGATGAATGCCGTCTGGTTACAGGCACCAGGTCCTATTCAAACTTCTGAGTGCTAAACAAACAACGCAGCCATCGAATCTATGAGACAGTAGCTAAGCGTTGTAAGGTGGTCGTCTGGCAAGGCCAGGTGACTCTTGGAACTGCATACCAGAATGCACAGTGGTTGGTAAAGCACCTACACCAGTCGAGGTACGCTGCTGTTGCCAGGGATATTTTATTGCATTTTTCCTTTGCTTACATCAAACACTTGGTTTTCGACTTATTCTCATGATTACAATAACAGAGGCAGCCATGTTGATAATCTAGAAGGAGATAAGGGAATATTTCGTTCTTGAAATTTTTACCTCCTGCAAAATAATACCCTTCTTATTATGACCGACCTATCTGTGCTGAACTGCAGTGCAATGTGAAGTACTGTACATGCGCATTCCATAGGATCATTTCGCCCGCCATGTGGTTGACGTCTGGCATTTTACAACAAATCACTGATAATGTGACAATAATTTGTTTGCCAAAGACCGACCATATTTGGCCTAACTACCTTAGATTTTAACGTCGTTGTAGAACACTATTTTTGATAAAATAAACCCTTAACTGACCTGAAAGACCTAAACGGATTACAGAGCCATTTGTCGCGAAAATTATAGGCATATAATCCCGGCAACAAATGCTATGTAATTTCCATCTGCGTACAACAAGGCTATGTTTACAGTGTTTATTCCCGATCTCCCTGGACATATGTGTTAGCAGGCTTTAAGCTAGGCCCTTGGTATCTTTATATTGAATACTATTCGTGCTAAAATGTTTTTTGAACTCACGGTACATTCAACTTTCAGGACCGGGACAAGTCAATTTAAACGGCGCAAGCGTTTACAGTTTGTACTCAACCCAAAGTCCGATTTGCTAACTTCGATCCTTGCATCGCACGAAGCGCGTTTGCACTGAAAACGATAAACGCAAATCATCTAATACGGAGGTTGTCCCCCAGATAGCAATCACTGTTTCATTTTCAATATGGTGAGTAATCCTAGAAAGTTTTATTAACACTCAGGACAGGTATTGTCTATATGCAACCATTAAAGATAATTATTATTAATTATTATTAATTGCCCACATTGGAGAGCAGACGGGCATTTTTAGATACTACATTCCTGTTCAAAACTGTAAATTCTTATTACAACATATCTGATGTACTTGGACAGATTAATTTTTATACTCCCCCTATAGCTCTGCGTCGTACACTTCTTTTTAGACCTGCTTCCTATCGTACGAATATATCAAAATATTCTTTTTTATCACGGAGCCAAAACGTTTTTACTTTTTTTAATGAACAAAATTTAGACATTTTTGGTAATTTTATTACTTTAAGGCGCAATTTACTTCAGCTATTGACTGATTTATACACGGTGTAACCTGTTTTTACTTGTTTTTTTCTTGTCTTAGTTTATATTTTGTTTTTATTGTCCATTTTTGTCATGTTAGATTTTCTTGTTTTTCTTTGTTATTTTTATCTTTTCTCTTTCCTTTATGAAACTAACCTGTAATTGGTGCAACCTGTTGGTAAACAAACAAACAAACAAACACATAAATAAATAAATAAATAAATAAATATAAATAAATAAATAAATAAAAATAAATAAATAAATAAATAAATAAATAAATAAATAAATAAATAAATAAATAAATAATGATATTATGTTTTGATTTACAGTCAACCGACAACCAGTCGCTCTTCCACGACGACAAAGACTGGTAGCATTCTTTGTAATCTTCACAGGTGAAAAGTCTAAATCTTGCTTGCAAATTATCAACACATATCATGGGACAAATCGCCAAGTGGGGGAATTTGGATTTTTTGTGCGAAAGGCAACGTGAAGAATTTTACATAGAGCAAAGTAAATGTCAAATGTAACCAGCTGTTCCAACGCAGGGGTGGGGGTTAGAGGGGGACTGTGTGGCCGAGGTTGATCGCTGTTTGTTAGAGTATAGCTCATTGTGTTATTGTTTGATGGATATTAGAAATCACGTGACTGTTTCGTCTTGTCTGTGCTGTTAGTTAGTGTGACTGACGGTTTATCAGTATCTTGTCTACCGCTCTTTGTCTCAAGATGCTCAATGATTGCTAACCGATAATAAATTACGAAATTAAAGAAGCGAAGAAAGGAATTTTGTTTCTTAATATTTCCACGTAGCAGGGGTACACTGCAGGAGACTTACGTTTATAAAGTATCGATGACGTATTCGTCTTGGAGGCGATTCAAGCAGGTGTCATCGCCCAATCTGTCAATGAGTAATTTGAAATTTAGAAGTTCGTGTGTCGGTCACCACGCGATATTTTAAACCATTCATCTTCTTTGTATATTTATACTTGTACGTTTGGCCTTCCTTGTCTTGTAAGCCGAGTGCCTTGACCTTCGATAGGGTCAACATCAGACAGTTTCAATGTTGAGTCCGCTCTTTTCACAATTTTACGCACACTTTTCTCAGTTTTATTGCGTTTATTTAAAAATTTCTTGCGTATCCGGTTAGTTTACCGTTCGAAGTACCGGCATTTCTAGACACATGACAATGTTAAGTTTGGCGGCATCATATCTCAATCAGCAGCGACATTTCAGAGTATCTCTGTATAACATAGTTCAAGTCGGCGTCGGCGCGATCACGTTGCTCATATCGTCTGCCGGGTGGCATCGACACAATAACATGTTAAGACGATGTCCTTGATTCTACATGGCCCGTGTAGAATGGCAGCCCTCCCGCCTACACTTAAACGAGAGGAAGAAACCCTTCACAAGAAGAATGGGGAAACGGGGGACGTGGTTTCTGGGGGACGGTTTGTTTTCACTCAACCAGTCAGTGTGATGGAAAACAGCCCGTGCAAGGCATGTCGAGTGGAGGAAGTGGAGTTGTACGCGGTACTATTACATGCATTAAATTTAAGTCCGGCAAAATTGTAATGGAGTGCGTCACAACATGACCCGTGGCAAACTCCTTAAGTAGGCTCAAACATTTTGCTCGCTCAATTATTGCAAGTTTATATTTCCAACAAATATTCGAGCGCGTTTCTGTTGTTTACACATGGACGATGGACGCGTGTCGTTTGTCAGGGACAATTTCATCTATACGCTTTACTGAGGCAGTTCATGACGGACAGAAAAAAACTTGGGAATAGAAATATATATATATTGTTATCGTTAAGCCGTGTGTTGCGGCGAACACAATCATGGCTGTCTGTTGTGGAAAAGTTAAATCTTCTGTGGCCGTGAGGGTAGATTTTGCCAACGATTTACCGCATGATGTTGGTTGGTTAGATAGTGTTCATTATGCTGGTGTTTTACTTCCCGTAACGAAACCAAGAGCGCGTCGTTTCTCATTAAGGTAGTATGCGCCTTGAAAGTGAAAGACTTAAACTTTTGCTCAAACTTCTCTTAAGGAATCTTTCAACCATTCTCTTTCAAAATTAAGAATGAAAATCGGGGATCATCCAACAAATTTTGGTACTTGAAAAACAATTAACCTAAGATTTACCGATATTGAAAATTCAAAATGGCCGCCATCCCTGTGTTAACTCTATGGAGAAAAATAAAATTTTCGAATTTGGAAAAACTAAGCCGGTGAAAAGTTTTCTTACACCAAGCGCTTTAAAATGAACCCCCACAAGTGGTATATCAGAAAAGAATTGTGAAAATTTGAGAGTCCGAATATCTGTACCGAAGGCGCGTTCTTCCTTAAAAGCCCGCATCCTCGCTCTTTCGAGTCGACGTCCGTGACTTGCACCGTCCACTGTTCTTGTTTTTGCGATGACAGATTTTTTCTTTACTTCCCGGAGTAACGTAAACACTGTACTTTGTCGTCACCTCAAAAGTGGGCTCTTAGGACGTCCCTCTGTAAGGGAACTAATAACTCGATTTACGTCACCCGTATCTCTCCCCCACCGTAGGTTCATATTACAAATACAATTTACTGCTAAGCAGAAAAAACCAACAAGTAATTATATCTCTGAAAACCCCCCAAAGTCACTAACTTTATATAGGTAATCTCGTCTTGTTGTTCTTGAACATTTCATAATATCTTCACGACACACATAAGTAACAAGTTTTTACAATTCAAAGAAGAGAAAATCGCAACTTCCACATCGTAGACATGATAATGTACAAATAAGTGACGACACAAGATGATGTTTATTGAATAACCAATCTTTTTTTCATCCTGTCCATTTAATGCCAACTATAGGAGAGTCGGAAAATTCCTCGCCAAACACGACTTTTCACAAAAACATGGATAAAACGAAAACATTTTGCACACGGATGTAATTGCACATAGATATAACATAATGTGCACAAATGACAGTTTTTATCAATTTTACTGCGATAATCGGGTCCCCATCGCTGGTGTTTACGGACCGTTATTATCTGACTGTGGAATGTTTATGCATGCCCATTGCTATATCCTTCAGGGAAATGATAATCGCTGAGACACATTCGACGATGGGCTCTACTGACCCAGACCACTTCACTTTCCGTTTACACTTTCAGACATAGCGTATACACACTGCACGCTGATAACTTTTTAATTACGTGTTTTATGGTACATTACATTCCCCTTCTAAGCACCTTATGGTTCCGTTGACAAATCCTCCCTGTCAAGATTTAACATGCACTGTGTGCAGAAACGTCCTGTTACTTTATTTGAAAAAAAAATAACGCTTTCCTGGCTTCGTTTGCCCTTCCTGCTGGGCTAAGCATTGTGAGCTGTTCTTCCTATAGAAGGGCAAACAAAGGTGGTTGGGAACCTTGCACACAGGGATTCAATAGCAAGCGTAGACTTCTTTATGAAGTGAGTACTTCACAGTCTAACGTACACAACACTGTGTAGGACCTTAATGAGGGGCTGTGTGGTGTTTGCTTGTCTTTTTACAGGGGGTGGTGGAAATTAGCTAAACGAGAGTCATTATCAATGGTGATGGACAGATGGAGTTTTTGATTGACATCCAATTTAAGAGTCCAAATTGACACAAGGTCTATAGAAGTTTTTGATTAGTTGAACGCCCATAATTGACACATTGACGCTTTGAAAGATATGCATTCTCAGTTATGTACACGGTGCCACACTGAATACAGGTAAAGTAGTGGAAGTCTGCAAGTATACTGTGCCAAAGGCGACTAGTTCAGCCAGCTCATCGAGACCAGTCGATTTCGATGTATAGAGTATCCTACACCTAGGCGCCGGCGGGGTAAGACCAAGGGCTTCCGGACACCCCTGCAAGTAAATGGTAGCGTACCAACCCAAGTCATAACAAGAGAGTACAGAAGAGTATACAAGTTTTTGGAGTGTCGGCACCTTCGTCAGTTCAGTGCTGAATTTCGCCGGACAAGTTTGACCGCACACCGGGCAATCAACACCCATGCACTTTTACTGACTTTGTGACACCACGAATGTCTCAGGGAGATCATAAGCAGTTTCTGAACTGAGACAAAACGACCGGCCTTTTTTATTCGGGAATAATCGACCGTTGTATATTGGACACAAAACTTAATGAAGATGTCGTGTTGGCGTCCGTCGTTTCTTCGTCTACCAACCCTATTGTATTTCTTTGCATTTGTAGTTCCAACGTGGAGCTATGCCATGGACTTAAGTGGTCGGATAACAAAGCCTACCTGCGTTCCCATACCGAAAGAAATGAGCCTGTGTGCAAATATCGGCTACAACCAGATGAGAATGCCCAATTTACTGGACCATGACAGTATACCTGAAGTTAAAGAGCAAGCTTCCAGCTGGGTGCCCCTTGTGCACAAGAGATGCCATCCCGGGACTCAATTGTTCCTGTGTTCGCTCTTCGCACCAGTCTGCTTGGATCGCCCCATCTACCCGTGTCGATCGCTTTGTGAGCAGGTACGCGACCAGTGCTCGCCAGTCATGCTTGAGCACGGTTACCCCTGGCCAGAAATGCTACGTTGCAATAAGCTGCCCCTCGACAACGACCTCTGCATTAAAGCCCAAATGAAAAATTCGACGGCAGAAGGTGAAGTTCCCGGCGAGGGAGATATCATCACCCCCATTTATGAAGGAGAGATCATCCCAGACAGTGGCGATAACGAAGGCAAAGGTGGGTACACAGGCGATCTTTTTATTCATTAGCCTAATTGTACCCTCAAGGACCCCAAAGAAACTTGTCTCGCGACAAATTGTGACTTCCAATACATTACTTGTAAATGTCTCTGGTAGCACGGTTTTGTCTGTATGGCATTCAGCAGAAGCAATGCCCAACAGGCGCGAACACCGTATATGAATTATTCATCAAGCACGTGATTTTTTTCGCACAACTTGCAAAAGGGCTGACAATCTGTCATCAGTTCCTTTGAAGGTATAAATCAGCGATGTGAACATTTTATTTGTGACCATTACACCAAAGCGCATTACTGCAGCATTTAGAAAGTGACCTCCATGGCCCACTAAAACTGTGTACAGTGTGTGCTGTCTTTTCAACTTTCAATCCCGCGGCATTCGGAACGCATTGTTTCGCCGTGCCAACTCGCCTATTTTTGCGAATTCGGAAACACTGATAGGAGACGAACTCGTAAAAGCACGCTTCCCGTGGTCAGAAGAAAAGCATGGAAAAAAGGCAGAAGTCAGACTGGTTTTGTCAGAGTAAAAAACTCAACGTTGTCAGTCGCACAAAACTTTGGCACAATGGACTTTAAAATTCTGCCGAAAAGAATTTCGATGGCCTTGTCTGTCTAGTTGAGATGCTGTTGTGTGTTTTGAGCGTATGCAGTGAGCGACACCTCATAAAAAACTGCTTGACGATCGTGGCCAAAACCAAAATGCAAAAATACCATGTTCGTCTCTTACCAGGGCAGTTCGCTCACGAAATTTAGCCAACTAAGAAGTATGCATTCATTTCACCGGTAATTGTTAAGTACAGTGCAGACTTCGAAGTCTGAGTAGATATCCGTTTTAAGATAGACGTTGTTGCACACACAAACCACAATAACACTGCTATTGGCATAAGCTGACTTAATTAGGATCAATCTCAGAGAGAGAGAGAGAGAGAGAGAGAGAGAGAGAGAGAGAGAGAGCTGAAAGTTAAACAGTAGCACCTGTACTCTATGATATTCGTCAAACAACGCGCTAGTGATGGTATGAGCCTGTCCACTTGTTTAAATCAAATGATTTTGTAAACAGACTGCGGCAGACTTGTGTGATGGATGCGCTGGTAATGTGTCAGGCAGGGACTTTAGTCATCTTAGTAGTCAAACACCGCAGGAATTTCTTGACTATCTGAGTAATGTATACAACACAAATTCTTTACATTCGCACTTTTGTCCATCCAGATGCCCCCTGCCCTCCACCCAAAATCCGTAAATTGGTCGACGGTGTGGGCAAATTAGTAAACATCTAAAATGCTCGTTTTGTCTTGCCTGTACTGAACAAAGTTCACTGTTTTGGGCTTGTCAAAGCAACTATAGTTTGTGTAGTCCGTCGCGGTAAGTGACTGCACCGCAGTGGAGAGGTTGCTGTTGGAACACGTTGCCGGGCAGGCAGAGATATATTTTTTCTTTCCTGTCTAACCTGTTGACATGTGCTGTCCTCGTTCACAGCAGACGTACCGTGTCTAGACCAAGGTTCCTTGACAAAGGTTTGTTTTCCCGGCGTAAAGTGCACGAATTCGCGGCAGCTGTCTCGACCTCCAACGCAGTATTTTCTCACTAATAAGCCCCTCTGGAACATTAAAAAGTTTTCACAGGTCGATTTGGGGCCTTAAGAAAAGAATCCGTCTTCTTCGGATGATCAGTTAATTAGGTCCATATAGTCGTATCCAACTACCTAATAAATACCTCCCTTTCTATTGAATACTTTTAAAGCTGCGTGGAGCGATACCATGCCGGCACTTTTCAGTGAATTTGGCATCAGGAATACCTTAATGCCATGACTCTGTATTTAGATATTGCCACAACAGAAATCGAGCAAGCTGATCGTTAAAACAGTGTGTAACATTTCAACATTACTCTGTGGCGTAATGTCTTGACTTTGCACTTGTGCTGAGTACGATACCGTGAAGTGCAAGTGCGCGATAAACGTGTATGTTGTGCTATGCGCTAGTCATATGGGCCCGGCTTGAAGCCGTCTATTATTACGGCATTTTTCACGCAGCTTCGATGCGTTGATCCGAGGCGCTGTACTTTCTCCAAAATGACAAGCGTGTGGTCAAAATTTACGAGGGAGACTGTCCCAACGTGTGATGAGTGACAATCGGCTACACGGGGAGGCGTCAAATGCCCTCCCAAATGATTAGATTGTAATTAACCCCCGCTGCTTAACTACCCTATTGTTTTTATAAGCTCGGACCGTAAGACTTATGACTAAACTAACCAAGAGATAAAACCAATTTCTCCTCCTTTGTGAAAAAGTGTTATCTACGCCAACCCCCCACGGTATTGTTGCTACGAACTGGTGTGAAAATCAGAACAGGCAGCTGACGTTCGGCCAAAAGCCCCGTAGTTGTGAACATTTTTAGTACAGAGGCGCTCTATCATTTCATAAGAACTGCTCGGTAGCGTTTAAATTACGTCAATAGATGGTGGCATTTTCTCGCCGAAATAATGTAATCAGAGCGTTCTGACAATGAATTCCCTACGGATTAAGAAAACTCAATCTTTGCTCTTGTTTAATTTACAGGCACCCCTGTCTGCGACCAGTGCCACGCTGAAGCAACTGAAGAGAAAATCATAACGGAATTTTGCAATGCTGATTTTGGTAAGTACGCGTCATGCCCCAGCTTAAGCTGTCCGACTGTTAAGCTGTCCGACTGTTGAGGTTAGAGAGAGACAGCTGTATTTGAACTTTACCATTGCACTACATTTATAAATGATGGAAGATCCGAGAAAACTCCGTCCCTTTAGAATAAATTACAATTCTGTGGGTTTGAAACAAGACTTTAAATTTTGAAGCTAGCCCGATATATCTTGTCGCACTGTGCGTTTTTTTTTGAGGGGGACCAGAGTCAGACTGATGGTAAGGAAGGAGGAGGTTTCGATGATGTACTGTTGGGTTCAATGAAATGTCACTGTACTGAGAGATGACGTCATAGAAAGTGTCGGCGGAACGGCATGACTTATTAGTGGAGTCAGTGGTGTACCACTTGTCTTGTGAACGTCCTAAATGGTTAAATTACGGTGATATATGCGATCTCCCTGTAAGATGAAGTCACCAAACCAAATTGCTCTACGTGTAACATAGGGCATGTGCAGCCATCTGATCAATGTAAACGTCGAATATTTTACAGTTTGGTGTCGGAAACCGCGCCAAGAAAAACAAAGGCGAATTGAATTATCAAAAGCGCGGTTAAAGGGCAACTACCGCGGAAGCTTCGTCAAGTTTTCAGAACAGGGTACATGGCGGGGATTCCATAAAACACCTGTTCCTGGTTCTATTTTTACAGTTCAAGACAGCCAGACACCGCGTCAACGCTGTATGGCAAACAGCTGAAGTAGCTTCCAAAGTAATTTAGTCGGGAAGACGGGTCTTGTATATCGATTGCAGTTCAATGTTTTCATTGGTGGTTTACATGGCGTTGCATTGCGGCAGTTGAAAAAGAGAGCGTATTTCATAGTTTCGCCCTTCTTACAGAAAAAGCATCGATTGCAAGTTGACCACCTGTCTCATAAAATATCGCGCTATATTGTTGTCCAATACCATAACCAATGCCATTGCACGCCGTTGCTCAGCGTCCCACCAAAATGTTCAACGAGGACGGCAGTGCATAAATTTACGTGGACTTCCCCCTCCGATGGTTTATGGCCGACAGTTTAAAACATCACAGATACTTGGCAGTCTTGGGCTTTGTTAAATCCTCCATGCAATTCAAAGACGTATGTTGAATACTAATGCGAAAATACATCGAAATGAATACTTTTTGTCGGTGCGTTTTCCTTTCTGTACGGTCGTTTTGAGGATACCGCCGCGGGTACCTAAGTCTTTCTTTGCCCCCATTATGTCACGAAGATTTCTAAAAAGTTGTCTTGTAATGCAAGCCTTCAGGCGTACACATCGGATTTCTGAAGGCAAAATCAACAATAGTAGAAATGGGACAGTGAAAAGAATCAAAAGTGACCTCGAAAAGCAGAAAGGGAGACAATATATGCCATTTCCGTCCTTTAGGGGTGTTGATAATAATTAAGACGAGGGTAGGCGGACAGTGCCGGTTTTTTTACGTGGTTATTACATGTCCGTACATCAAGACACAAACCCATTTCTTTTGTGGTGCCACGGTTTTTGTCGAATTTCCGACAAATGCAGGTATTTCGTATTGAGAAGAGCGACAGAGAGATCCTCAGTCATTGAAGTGCAGAAAACGGAAAATTATCGCAAGTCGGGTCAGACACAGACGCCCAAACTCAGTTCGTGCGTAATGCATGGGATTTACCCAGCAAATATTTCAATGCGCCTACCTGGTGTATAATCCGATCGGCACGTCGGCTATTAAATACGTACGGCTGGCCCAGCTGACCTCTTGAACCGCCCAGCAACTCAGGGTCTGCCTGCCTACTTCATCGCGATCAAGCTGCCAGCCGCTAATTCACCCATGCAAAAGTTACCAAGCCAACAACTGAACACGGTAAAAGGAAACCGGCCCAACCTTTCAATCGGCCAGCTACTTCGTTAATTTCCCCAATGGTAGCATTCTGCGACAACCAACCACACATTATTGCGTAATTTTACAGAAAATAAATCTCAAATTGGCTTCCCGGTATTAAACTTTTCCAGTCAAACCTAGTCAATGTATGAATGACCAGACGGAATACAGCATATATTTTCTTACTGTCTACACATGTGGACATTTTTAAACTTAGATATTTCTGAGAATTCGTCTATAGCGACAACCGTTACTCTGCCAGACTTACGGTTCATTCGGCGACTCATATCATCACCACTTTCAACATTCCGATTTCTCGTCTTCAATGTTGTCCATGTTCTGTTTACGTAACCCTCACTCAACTATACCCATCATAAGCCAGTGTAACGGATCAAACATCCTTACAATAGACAACAACCGATTTAATCAAATTACCAACCAAATAAATTATTTCGTCTCACTCAAGTCAAACAATACCCAAACTGCCTATTTCACTATCCAATCGCAGCCAGAAGCTGACCGTAAAAGCGCCAGCTATCGTTTCCGTCAGTCGTCCCGAACTCATACCTCATTTCACGCACACAGCGGCCAATCAAGTCTTATCATGCAATTCTCCATTGCGGCGAATCATTCGCGCAGCAAAGCGAGTAAACCGCCAACTTCCCGTCGATGCGTGCAGCTGTATCCAACCCTGCCAATCTCACCCAGATACTGTTCCTTCAACTCGTCACCCGACTGAGTTGTGTACATCATCCGAATAACCAATTTCTTCCAGGTTATCGATCATTTTTCATTGCAAAAGGCATGAGATGAACGAAAAAACAAACAAAAACAGGAGAGCAGTATCAATGTTAAAGTAACTCCGACATCATGACAAGATTTCTAGATATGCACGCTGCGTCAATAAAAGTAATATACCTGGTCAGAGCTTCAAAAGCAACATTATATCCAATCGGATTAAAATAAGATGTAGACTACGGCGATTTCTTTACTTACGCGGTATTCTCTTGCTGTCGCCTCTCACTATACTACCGCGTAAGTAAAGACGTCGCCGTACTCTACATCTGATTTTAATCAGATTGCAGTACGGTATATCCTAATGTGCCTTGGGCGTCCGATTTCTTCGGGTGATAAATGCGCTCTCTTAATGGAACATTATTTATTTATTTATTTATTTATTTATTTATTTATTTATTTATTTATTTCAGCTGTGAAGACTAAAATCCAGGAAACAAAGCTATCAAGAGGGGACATAAAAATTGTCAGTAAAGGAAAGAAGAAAAAGCTTTACAAGAGAGGTAGTCTGAGGAAGAAGGACACAAAGAAAATGACACTGGTATTGGAAGATGGCAGCCAGTGTACCTGTGAATTCCTCAACGTTAACAATGAAAAAGATTCTTACCTAATCATGGGCAGAATAATAGACAAAAAGTTGGTGGTTACTTTCGCCATGCCTTGGTCGAAATCTCGAGATCTCCGGAAGGCAAGTCGCCGTTTCAAAAACGAGCAATGCTAGGCTAGATTGGACGACGCTTCCGCAAAGTGTGCAGGGGAAAGACGTCCGCAGAAGGACTGTTTGTTTGAAAAAAACATCGGTACATTCAGGTGATTTGACCGACTCGGTTTGGCGGCAGACCGCAAACATCGTCTACTTGAACTGCACAGGAACATAGTTGTCGTGACTCCTAGATCGTTGAGGGCGTACAACACTCACTGCGAAGGTGTCAAACCATAAGAACTTTAACGATGCAACCCCGCGTCGCAGCAAATTGCTCGAACCTTAATATCAAATCGTCCAATTCTATGAATCAAAGCTCATTGGTGTTTATATGAAAAAGCTGGAAGTACAAGCTTTTCATTGTCGAATGAGGGCGCCCAGCCACAGGGCTTTTATTGCACGTCAGAAGAAACCCGATTATTCATTGAGTATCGAGGACTCTATTACAGAGTGTATAGCTTGCATTTATTACATTTATTTAGATATCTTTAATCGTGTAGCATTTTATCTTTTTTCTGTTTTTATTTGGGCAAACGGTGAAACAGACAAGTCTTATAAGTTTTTAAATTGTGTCTATCTTTGAAGCCTGAGAGAGTATAGTTATATCTTGATATAAATATTTATTATCGTTAATGTTTTCCATTTAGAAGTATGTGTCTTGACGTTCATCTCAATCTTCAACAGAATATACATGTTTTCACATCGTTGAAAGCAAAGCTTTCTCTGTAAAACTTAATTTTTTGAAATGTAGTAGTTTAACGAAGTTGCCTTTCAGACTGGATACACGGCAATAGATTCACGGCATCACCTTTGTTAATCGCATTTCCACGAACACTCAAACCGCTGGAGCCCTGTTAGTATTCATTCCCTTGATGGACAGTTCTTTATAATACGCTTTGTCAGATTCGTCGGGGTAGATGTTATAGGTATTGATCACGTGGTCACTATGTCACAGTTTAAATCATCATGAATTTCACGTGAAGTAATCACATTGTTTGTTGTTTCCACGCGTAGAGTACATTAAAACACCTTTATCTATTGCATGTCGACGTCGTGTCTTCATTGTCATCGTTTTATAATTTGAGAATCATACAAGTATCAGTCAGTGTCTTAGATGTTTTGAACGCAGAGACGTTTATGGACGCAGCGGAGAAATCCATTCGATTCCCCGTATTGAGTATGAATGACCATTATTAAAACACTGTGCTAAGAGAGAGAGAGAGAGAGAGAGAGAGAGAGAGAGAGAGAGAGCGCAAATGCAGAAAGGACATCAGCGCTATCCAAATTATAAGTCATTGCAGCAGAAAGTTCATTAATTCTCCATGAACCTTCGATAGATTTTTCAATTATTTTTGCTTTGTTTGTAAAAATCCATTTTCTTGTTTTTACACTCAAATCATGGCGATATATGCCGATATTTAACTTATCAGCTCAGTTTATTGGTGTATATTTTATTGTTGACGACTGGATTCGAATTCATTTGTCAACAATGATATTGAATATTGAACATAATGCATTGTCGTTGCAAGACTAACAGTACTTTGTAATGCAACATACTAGTATTTTTATAGGGATAAGACCAGTACAACATACTTGTTTTCTTGCAAAGAAAATAATGAAAAAAATTATCAAAAATTACTCAGGTATTATCCGTTTAAAGAGAAGTGCCGACACTCCTGAAGGATAAGTTATTCCTTGACTAAACTGCCGAACAGCACTACGATACTCAAATAAACCCACAGATATTGATTGAAAATCATTTTCTGCGGGCGCTGTTCCCTTGAACTTGGTCTGTATAGGAACGCGGTACTTGCACTTGTCATCATGGTTAATTTCGAGATCTTTCTCACCAGGGAAGAAAAAATTTACTTCGGAGAAAAGATGACAAAAATGGCAAAAATGGTGTTTGCAAACAGATGCAAATGATGTTGAATGAATAATCTCAACTATGGGCAGAAACCAGAACTTGAATAGGAAGACCGAAAACCAAACAGATTATGATTGCAATTGTGCAAAAGAGATGTGTAGCGTAACTGTTCTACATAGACTTCCGAAATGTCAATAAATCACGTCAACTTGTCATTCTCCCATCATCAACTTTACCCACCAGTTCATTTATCAGAACCTCTTTGCATTCACTATACTATTGCAGGCGTCTATGTGAATGTTTGTATATTTCATGACTAAATAATTGAAATTTTAGCGGTAAAATATTGGTAAAATATTG
>LD347568.1:52364-63440 GCA_001465055.1 Ptychodera flava
TCTCAGCATCAGTGTTAAACAGAAATGGTGTCAATTTTGTGAAATCAACAAACACAGTTGACCTTTTATTTGATTTCCAGTCCTGTTGTTTGATTGTGTCATTTATTTGTTTTCCAGTCCTGTGGTTTGATCAAGAACCTGGCACTCATGACTCACATCACAACAGACAATGAAGAATCGCCAGTCATCAAGTTGGCATTTAACCTTGGAGTTGAAGATGTCAATCTACTCTCTGGGGAGGAGTTAAGCTCACCATGCGTGTATCTTGTCTTCTTGAATGGTAAGAAATTAAGAATTCATCCGACAATCTGAAAAACAATCTTTGTATCATGAAAAACAGAAAATGACACAGAAACCATACAATATTGGGGTATATTGGAGAGTTTGTAAGATTTACCAAGATCTATAACCAAATCTTCCTTTGAATTTCATGTCCTCTGTTCAGGTAACATTCTTGGAGTAATCCGAGACCATGAGAGGTTGATGAGGACTTTCCGTTTGATGCGTAGAGCAGGATACATCAATGAGTTTGTGTCCATCTGTCCAAATCATACACAGAAATGTGTCTACATAGCCACGGATGGTGGAAGAGTATGCAGGTGAGACTGCCCTCTGTAGTTGACTTTTCACACACGCCCTCAACTCAAAAATATTTCAGTTTCTTTTATTCACAAATCAGTGAGTATTTAGTACACTTATATTTTCTTTTCAGCTTCACGTATTAAATAAGTGATTGTCCATCATTTTTACATGTGATTTTCTATTCTATTTTCCCTTGTCTGTCAACTTTTCGGACATTTTATACTTTTGTACAAATCTGGTCAAATTACTATGAAAGTTGGTTATGTCCTTGAAGTATGAGGAATTATCCATTTTGGCCACCAAAACGGAAGGGAAAAATTCCAGAAAATCACAGTGAATAACCTGTGACTTTTCCATTTCAGGCCGTACATCATCGTAAGGAATGGTAAACCGAAAGTGACCAGTGAACACATCAATGAACTCACCTTAGGTTTCCGTAGCTTTGAGGATTTTCTGAGACAGGGATTGGTCGAATATTTGGACGTTAATGAAGAGAATGACTGTCAAGTTGCCTTGTATGAAAAGGACATCACAAGGTAAATACTGTGGCGCCCTGATTGTATGTTGTCATCAGATTTGAATGTTTACATTGTGTAGTGATCTATCTGTGTACAAATACAGAAATTTCAAGCTATGTCGATTTCTATATGGATATTAACCGTAATTTTGATATTGCAATAACTCTATGGATCGATATACTATAAATGCAACATCTTTCATGAAAAATCATACCACTGTCTGTAAATTTTCAGTGACACAACTCACCTTGAAATAGAACCATTTACAATTCTTGGTGTCTGCGCTGGATTAATACCTTATCCACATCACAACCAGTCACCAAGAAACACTTACCAATGTGCCATGGGTAAACAAGCAATGGGTGAGTATTATCTAGAAGCAATGGGTAGGTATTGCTTTTAAGCAATGTTGGATGTTAACACATTTGTACACAGTGTGTTACTACTATAAACTTTTTACCCAGTTGTCATAGTGCTGCGGTTCAACTCAATTCTTGTCCATACCATTGCAAGGAGTATGGAGGGATAACTTCATTCACTGTGTTACATGCCATGAATAAATAATATAACACATTGAAATAGGTTTTAGCCGTGACATTGCAGTATAAAACTACCGGTATATTAAATTTGTTACCCTCTTCAAAATATTATATTATGCCTTATAAATTGTATAGTCATGTTTTTGAGTGGTATGATTTGAAATGTAATTGTATTCATGAATATTAAATTACAGGAACGATAGCGTATAACCAAAGGCACAGAATTGATACACTTATGTATCTGTTAGTGTATCCACAAGCTCCACTTGTCAAATCAAAGGTGAGAACACTTTACTCAGACAACCTATTAACTTTCAAAAACAGCTGAATTCTTTTACCTCAGGTTTTCACACCAACAAAAACTAACTTTTGTAAATTTCTTTTCTAATTTCCTTTTCCCCGACAGACGATAGATCTAATTCAATTTGATAAATTACCAGCTGGCCAGAATGCCATCGTTGCTGTGATGAGCTACAGTGGTTATGATATAGAGGATGCCCTTGTACTGAACCGAGCATCTGTGGACAGAGGTAATTCCAAAATATTGTTCACTCTTTTGGCAGTTATGAAGTTTACATGAAAATACCAGAAAGAATGCACAAGGATATTTGATGCAGAAGACAACAGTGTGCGGCACTGTTGTATTCAATACTAATGAACCTTTATACATTTATGACTGGATTGTCAGATGGGTCAAGAGTGACCATTTTCCTGCAGTGTCACAACAATTTTCCTTCTCATTGCCTGTGCAACCTCTCCTGTGCTGCTACCTTGTTGTGGTAGGGAGGATTGAGTACCTCAAGGACCCTATAGGCTATACCGGCAGGGCTTAAGTCCCTGGTAGGTTTAACCATGCTGGATAAGTTACAGGTGAGGGGTCAGACAAGAGGCAGCACCTGGCCCTCTAGGTTGGGGATTAGGCTCAGTGCTAACAACTCTGTCCTGTAAAAAAAATCATGTTATGGAAACAGCAATAAAAGAATCTCAAACAACCAGACATGGTGGGTTTCCAGGTTTATCGGATGATACCAGGATGAATGGTAGTGGTCAGGATAAAATCAATTCAGATCTCTTTAAGGCTGACCCAAACCTTGCAGCTACAATCCTTCAGCTACTCTTTAAATCAATATGGGAAGAAAAGAATATGTACTTGATGATTGGTCAGAGTGGATTAATATCAAAATACCAAAACGTGGTTCATTGAGAAACTGTAACAACTGGCGTAGAATCTCACTGTCTATACAAAGTAAAATCCTGGTAAAAATAATCATTCTTCGGATATCAAATGCTGTTGACCAACATCTGCGTAAATGACGGGCTGCTTTCAGAGTTGGAAGGCGCTACACCGACCAGACATTTACTTTACGAAACATCATTGAACAGTGCACAGAGTGGCAGAGAGAACTACCGGTATATATAAACATTTTTGCTTTTGAAAAAGCTTTCAACTCCATCCATTGTGAAAACCTCTGGTGCATACTGGGTCAGTATGGCATTCCTTAAGAAATAGATAGTATAATAGGAGTTTTTATACTAATTTCACATGCAGTGTCGGAAAAAGTCAGCAAAATTCCAGGTAAAAACTGGTGTGAGACAAGGATGTGTGATGTCAGCATTGCTATTGACTGGGTTATGAGACAAACAACCAAAAACCATAATACCGACATTAGATGGACACTTTTCTCAATGCTTGAACACTTAGATTATGCTGACTATCTTGCTCTTCTTACACATACTCATCAACACATGAAGGAGAAGACATCTCGCCTTGATGAGAATGGCCAAAGATTGGCTTATACATCAACCAAAGGAAAACAGAAGTCATGACATTGAATGTCCCAAACCCTTCACCTATCCAAATTAATGATGAAGATCTTCCCAGAACGAATGTGTTTACATATTTAGGCAGCACTGTTAGTCAAGATGGAGGTGCGGAAATAAAGATAAAGAGTCGTCTCAGCAAAGCAAGAAATGCATTTTACTCATTGAATAATATATGGAAGTCAAGACTATATTCTATGAAAAATAAGCTCAATCTGTACCAAAGCTGTGTTCTTTCCAACTTGTTATTATGGTTCTGAATGTTGGAGAATGACCAAGGGAGATGTTAGTAAACTGTCAACCTTCCATACCAAGAGTCTCAGGTGCATAGCACGCATCTTCTGGCCAAATACCATTTTAAATGTGGAACTCTTTGATAAATGCCAGTCAGTATGCATGGAAACCATCCTAATCAGAAGGGAATGGACATGGATTTGACATCTGCTCAGAAAAGACACTACTGATATTACAAGAGTAGCTCTACATTGGACCCCTGAGGGAAAACGAAAAGGAGGAAGACCAAAGAACACATTAAGGAGAACTGCAGAGAAAGAACTGAAAATGCTGGGCCACACTTGGGAGACAGTCCAACACCTTGCCAAAAACCGAAGGGACTGGAGTACTTCTGTTGCTGCCCTTCATGCTGTGAAGCATTATGGGAAATAACTAACTAACTATTGCCTGTGCAATTATGGAGCACGCATGAGCAAACATTTGCTTCTGATCGCAAGTGCTATGACACATGCACCACAAGACAGACCAAGCAATCGTCCACTATGTCATTTGAAACCGTCTGATTTGAACGTGCAGTGGCACTTACAAAAGACACTGTTTTGGACACCTGGAGATGGCTAGACTTAAGGACAGGCATTCCAAACAGTGATTTTTTAGACGCACAAAATTTTATTGCTTTAGATGGCAAATGTATAGTAGTAAGACACTGAAAAATATTACCTTATCGTAATCCCTTTGAAGCTACTAACTGCCTGCCATAAGAAATCATATCCAATTAATGGCACAACTAACAGGGATTCCAGTTTCAGGTTTGTTACTTAATAAAGCCGCACAATATTGAACACTGCTGCTTAAAATGCGGACAAATTTTGTCAGTGTTGCATGCATTGCTGTTGTTGTAACGTGTAGTTGAAGCTTTTAATAGTGTTCATTGTTACACAGGCATTCACCAAGTAAGGTGAATATGTAGTCAAGCTACAAAAGTTATCTTTTCCCCCCGTCCTGATCCTACAGTTATGAAGAAATGTTTTGCTCTTCTTGTTTTCTGCAGGCTATGGTCGGTGCATAGTGTACAGAAATCAGAAGTGTACACTGAAACGCTATGCCAACCAGACCTTTGACAAAGTGATGGGTCCCATGGTGGATGCAGCAACTAGGAAACCAATATGGAGACATGATATCCTAGACTCTGATGGAATATGTGCACCAGGTGAGGTTTGATCTATCAAGAAATGTTTATCCTGCAGGTAAACTTTTGATCATGAGCAATAAAAATCTGAAGATGGATAACTTCAGGGGAATTTTCTTGGAAAACTGTTTCATCCTTTTTTGTGTCATCATTATACAGAATGCAACAGGTTTTGAAACTATGTAACATTTCAGGTAGAGATGAACCACGTCTCCTGTCAATCATAACATGATAACAAAAACGTTGGATTGTTCACCATAAAGGTAATTAAGCTAAGTGCAATCAGTGTTGGGGAAGTGGAGGGGTTGTTTGTGCGTCTGTTGGTTCTCTTCATGGTAGCAAGGCAGACAAGTTACCAGTACAAATGAACTCTAAACTATGCATAATACTGTCCAATCCTGAATGACAATTCATTTCCTAGTGATGAAATAAACCAGAAATGAAGCACAGGTGAAGCTAAGTGTCATGACAATTAAAAAATGTCTCTTACACATTGATAACTTTCAAAAACCCTCACCCTGAAGTGTAACTGAGTGAATTGATTGGAAGGGATAGTCTTTTGCCCATAAGTTAAAGAATATTTATTAACAAGACACAAGCTTTTTGTTCTCTTCCTGAAATTTTACCCTGTTTTGAAATCTTTTGTATGAAGAGGATTATAATTGACATCTCAGCATGTAATTTGGTGCTGTCCATAACACTTATCAACTAACACTACTACTGCAGGTTTATCTCTGGACAATATTTAATTCATGGTATCACTCAGGAACAAAATATTCTCTCCATGTTAGATGTAAAGCTTAGAAGAGTTATTTAATGTCCATTGAAAATATGAAATTATATCAAACAATAGTTACTTCTGATTATAAGTAATTTGACCTACATGGGAGAACTAATGAGATGGAGCTAGTTATGTCTGAGTACTTATTATCTGTAAGTTGCCAATGAGCAGTTCCAGGAGAGACTAATTATATAAAATATATTATCTATGCTCCCGGTAAACATTTTTATGGAGACAAATTTCACAAAAAATTGTCCCATGAGAGAAATTGCAGGGTTATTTTTCAACTGTGTCCCAAAAGCCGGTTTAACCATGCTGCCATTGGTTCATTCTTTGATTTGGAACATCTTTGGTATAGGTGAGAGAGTTACTAGCAAGCAGGTTTTGGTCAACAAGTACATGCCTACTGTCACAATGACTTCACCAGGTGACCAACGGCAACCAGACTACAGGGATGTACCCCAAGTGTAAGTACAGTCATAATTTTGAACATACACCTCATGGTACCTGGCAAACTGCCATTTTTCAGGCATAAGCACTTGACCTTGAAGTGTATAAATATGCAGTGAATATTACTTTGCCAGGATTTTAAAACTGCAAACAGTACAACAATCACAATCTGTTTTCCTTGATAAAAGACAAGAATAAAAAAAGCCAATACCAGTTGCACCAGAAATGTTCTCTTTCCTGCAAACTCATCCACAAAACTTTGTATCCATGGAAATAGTGCCAGAACGCATTCCCCAGAATCCTGTCAAAAGTTTGATAATATTTTGATGTTTAATAGAATAGCATTGATCGCGATGTCAGATTTATTCCTTAACATACCTGCATGTGCACGGCATCAGACACCTCTGCCTAACATTCGGACAAAGTTTGTTGTTGCATGTGTGGCTGTTGTTGCAGCTTGTAGTCTGAAACATAAATTCATTCCAATTGGTGTGACTTTTAGTATCCATTGTAACACTGGCAGATTTTATTTTCATAGTTCTTGCAGAAAATGCCGAAAAACATTTATTTTTGCATATGAATGAGAGAAAAATGACGTCATTTGCAATCAATGCTATTGATTGTTTTCCACAGGTACAAAAGTGCTGCTGATTCATACATTGAGAAAGTGATGGTATCTTCAAACAGTGAAGAGGCTTTCCTGATAAAGATTTTACTGAGACAGACAAGAACTCCAGAAATTGGTGATAAGTTTAGCAGCAGACACGGACAGAAAGGGTGTGTGTTTATCAGAATTTAGAAGTTGAAAATTTACTTCAGCTTTGATCTGTTTTTGATCTCCAGAAAGTTTTTAGTTGTTTTTCTGTCATTTTTTGTGATCCATTTCATTCACTCATTTGTCTGTTTCTCCTAATTGAAAGCTGACATTCATCGTACCTTGGTATACCTTGGTATTTTTATTCATTCATTTTGTTGACCTGTCAATGAAATCATTTCTGTATTTGTTTATGGATGGATGGTCAACTAATCCAAAGATGCTTCAAAACAGCAGGATTGACTGAAACTTGTTGGTAAATTGTAATAATTAGGTAGATCGATGTAGACTAAAAAAAAACTGAGTCTTGCAAGTTTATGGATGGGGAGGTTTTATCCAAAAACTTTTTATCATACAAATCAATTTGATTGCTAAGAATTAATTTCTGAAAAATAAAGCTAAATTCTCACTTTTGTCTTTAAGTTAGTAGACCTAATTGTTATTGCAACATGTTTATACCAGCCCTTGCATTGATTTGCTTCAAAATGTTCCATTGTGCCTTTGCTGTCTGTAGTTAGTTGTATGTAAATCAAATTAACTCAGTTTTAGTAACTAGCTTTTGAGAGCTATCTACAGTGTTTTCTAACCTGTTATCAACTCTGTTCATCACTCTTTTCATTATGTCTTGATATTCACATGGGATTGTAACATCTCTTTGTCTTTTTTTCCCAGTGTGTGTGGTCTGATAGTACAGCAAGCAGATATGCCATTCAATGAACAAGGAATATGTCCAGATGTGGTAAGTCCAATGGGTTTGATGTTGAAAACTTAGACAGGAAACCTTTCTGTTTTCCAGCAAGAACTTTTTTAGCCTTAAAAACGGTTTCATATATGAGTTCAATTTTCAAAATGTTTTCTCATAAGTAGCAAAATTTTATGTAGTGACAGCTAGTCTGTATATGATCATGCATGTATAAGACATCCCAGCCATATGGCTACATACTGAAGTGTCCAGTAAATTGGCTTTTTTGCTACATACTGAAGCATTCCACTGATCCAATTGGCCATATTGCTACATTCTAAAACCTCCAGTAAACCAAATGGCTGTTCGCTACATACTGAATCGTTCCACTGATATAGTAGACGTATATCATTATGGACATAAATTTGTGTCCTAAACCCCGGCGTCGCTCACGTTGATTGGTAGGTTGTATGTCCCTGTGTCCCATCTGCGTTCATTCATTGGCTGCCTTTATGTCCTCAAGTCTCATTAATATTTACTGTTCCGAATGCAATTCATTCATTGGCTGCCATATGTTATTGTCCTTGCCTCACTTTCGGGTGTTCCTTGTCTTGCTCTGCCATGTGCTCACTACTGTAACCTGTAACGCATCTGCGAGCCTAGGCAATCATTACCAGACAGGTAGAGCGTAGTTGCAATGTTTGTCTTCTTTGTCTTCACAAACATTGTGACTACGCTCTAGCTGTCTGGTAATGATTGCCTAGGCTCGCAGCTGCGTTACAGTAATGAGCACATGGCAGAACAAGACAAGGAACACCCGAAAGTTAGGTAAGGACAATAACATATGGCAGCCAGTGAATGAGTTGCATTCGGAACAGTAAATATTAATGAGACTTGAGGACATAAAGGCAGCCAATGAATGAACGCAAATGGGACATAGGGACATAAGACCTACCAATCAACGTGAGCGACGCAGGGGTTTAGGACACAAATTTATGTCCTAAATGATATACGTCTAATTGGACATTGGCTACATACTCCATTGATCTAATTAGCCATAGGGCTACATTCTGAAGCCTCAAATAAACCAATTGGCTATAGCCTATTTGCTACATACTGATGCCTTCCTCTGATCTAATTGTCCATTAGCTACATATTAAAGCTAATCTGATTGGCCATATGGCTACATACTGATGCACTCCACTAATCTGATTGGCCATTGGCTGCATATCAAAGCACCCCACTGATTTAATTTACCATTGACTACACACTGAAGCACTCCACTGATCTGATTGGCCATTGGCTGCACACTGAAGCATGTCACTGAAGAATTGCTTTTGTTCTGAAGTGAATACCTTCCTTGCTAGTAATTTGTTTTTTGAATAGAAGAATCTGTCTTTGCTGAAAAAAATTACGGTAATGGCTTTTATTACCTTTGTAAAAACACATGCTTTTTACATCTCGTCTCTCTGTGACATCATTACAGTGTTCACTGTTACCCGCTTGAAATAGTGGTTCTGTTTTTGTCATACTGTGACTTTTCAGGTCATGAACCCCCATGGCTTTCCATCACGTATGACAGTTGGAAAATTGATCGAACTGTTGGCTGGAAAGGCTGGAATTTTGGATGGAAAATTCCATTATGGAACAGGTAAGTGATAATGTTGATGTGCCAATGGTTCTGATAAGATTTACAGGCAGTGCGTCAACTTTCAACTATTTATAACCCTCTCTTTATATATATATATATCCAAAAAATCCAAAACAATCCAAAATTGATAAAAAATAATGACCAAAAGCTGCAACTTATCCCTTCAAGGCAAAGTTGTTGAGAAGTACTAACTATCCTAGACATCTTTAAAGTGATATTTTGATAGTGATAATGAAATATCTGTCATTAAACAATACTTGATAACTCACAGTGCTTCCATACCATTACGGGAAAGCTCCATTAACTTAGGAATACCCGACTTCCCTAGAGGATCAATTTCACAGACCTGCCTTTCCTACAATGGCAGTACAATGGCACCAGCTGGATTAGATAAACATAACAATGGAACATTCACACCTTTGGGATTAAAAGTCTTCTGTTTGTCACCCGAGTTGGTCAGGCAAGAACTCGGGTTTCAGGTACCATGCAAGTTAATGCAGCCTTCCCCTAATGCAAAGTTCAAATACGGAATAAATTACCAGTGTTTTTCAGCTTGATAGCTAGCTAGTTTTATGTTACATTATATTTTGTTTGTATCTCTAAAATGTTCCTAAATTTTCACACGTTTTAGCATTTGGTGGTGACAAAGTCCATGATATCTGTGCTGATTTGGTCAAACATGGTTACAATTACCAAGGAAAAGAATTCCTAACTTCCGGCATCACTGGGTAAGTGAATGTTTAACATCCGGCATCAGCGGATAATTGAATTCCTCATATCTGGCATCACTGGGTAAGTGAATGCTTAACATCCAGCATCACCGGATAATTGAATTCCTCATATCCGGCATCACTGGGTAAGTGAATTTCTTACATCTGGCATCACTTGGTAAGTGAATTCCCTACATCCACATCACAGGGATAAGAGGATGCTCAACATCCAGGATCACTGGGTAGCACTCCAATTTGGATCAGTCATATATATGTGAGTTGATCAGTATGCCCGTGAAATGGTATTTACAATTGTATGAGTGGACAAAGGACATTGCCCTAGATGCTTTACTGTAGATTTTACAAAAAATAATTGCAAACAAGTTGAAGATAAGATTGTATATGGAACTGTCTTTGATCATGATGATTATTAATATTGATACACCCCATATCTCTTACATGTAATTCTCTCCCCCCCCCAATAGTTATGACAAATGTCCTAGTAGTCCAAGACATGTATTTATGTTTGTTCTTGTTACAGTGAGCCACTTAGTGCCTATATCTACTTTGGTCCTGTGTACTACCAGAAACTGAAACACATGGTATTGGACAAGATGCATGCCAGAGCCAAGGGCCCTCGAGCTGTCCTCACAAGACAACCAACTGAAGGTCGATCAAGGTCAGTCCCGTGAATGTGATAACACCCCCCAGGGACACTGATCACCATGTGTATGTCATAAGAGACATGTAATCATAGTTTGTTCCTATTGTTCTTATTTATTTGGTTGATTTTGAACTGAAAAGATGAGGTGAAATCATGATGTATTCATTCCTCGATGAGACAACACTTGAGCTGACAGAAACACGTTGTATATGTGTCTTGAATGATAATAGTGTTGCCACTTTTGAATGCATAATGTACATTTGCAAATATATGTGATCTGCATGGTAAGAATCCCTGAAAGAAACACAAATCCACATCAATATCTCATCTACACAGGGAAGGTGGGCTGCGACTTGGTGAAATGGAACGTGACTGTCTCATTGGTTACGGCGCTAGTATGTTACTTCTTGAGAGATTAATGATCTCCAGTGATCAGTTTGA
>LD347568.1:72854-85219 GCA_001465055.1 Ptychodera flava
GTGTGTGTGATTCATAACATATAGCAGAAGGTGCTTGGTGATTACGACATGATCACATCATACCCAAATCTATGGAATACTCGTCTTTGGATGAGGTAATTTATATCGACATATATGTTTTCTTGTGTACTAAATTAGAGTGGTTTCACCACTGAACATGGAGCATCTGGAAAGGCACACAAGATTTTAAAAGTGAGTGCAAATCTTTGAACTGAAATTCTTTGCCAGGAATACAGCTTCAGAAATATTTGGAATACATTGCATTCTGTACATACTCGGGCATTTTCACCTTTTTAGTGCTGTTATTTTTCCCACAAACGTTTTAGTGTAACGTTTTAACAATTTTTATGAATATTTCTGTAATTTTTTCTGTATTTTGGACCACACGGACATCACATTTCATTGGCTACAGGTTTTCATCAAAAGTTTAGCAAAAATCTGAAAAAATTTGACTGGGGTACATTTTATATAGGCGACAAATGTTGATTTTGGCACCCAAAGGGTTAAGCAGATGACATGACAGAGGAGATGAAGCAGTGATAAATCTTCCATAGTGAAACACGTTAGTACGGACACTCAATCATGTGACCCTACAAATAATTGAGGGGACATACATACTATTGTAATTAGTGATATATATGCATATGATGTAAGCAACAGTGTTCATATTGCCAAAAATTGTTTGTCACATTGAGATTTTGGCATTGCATTGAAATATCTTTGTGACAAAGTTTGAAAACATTGTCAGGGTATTGGAAATTCTACTTCCATGTATGTCCCATAGCTTCCACTGTACGGTGCTGGACAAGAAGTTGACTTTTTAAAGGGGAATTTACAGTATTTGATCAAGGAGGCGGCCCCTACAAGGAGTAGGACTGTGTGATCTCGATTTGGTCTTTGTATTTTATTGTACATCGACTTTGTAATGGTGTTACTACAGGACCACAAACAACACAATTGTCTCACATTTTGTAGCTTTTTGGTTTTGTGATTAGTTTGCTGGTAGTGGGTCCCATCAAATGATACAATGGAAGTAAAAACGCTACACTTCGCCTGTCCTGTAACCCCTCTTCCAGCAAATGGGTCAAACTTAGCCATTGAGAGCAATAGGGTCAGACCACTGTGATGGTACTGACAGAGTTGTTAACAGTCAATAAACATCTTCAATTCCATCACAATAATTGTTTTGAGAATATGCCTTCACACTGGTCCTATGAATCCACTGTGATTTGGTAAAGTAATATTTGTGGTGGGTAATTCTAAATAATGACTTACAGAAATAGATGCCACTCTACGACTAACACAGATATTTTATTGGTCACGTACTAGTAATCTAAAGACATATAAAACGATTAGAAGTAATACCTGTGGAGTAATTGACAGCATATCTCTTTACAAAGACAGATTAAAAAAGACTTGGTTTCTCTGAGAGAGGAGACAAAACAAAACAGGTTGCTCTATCTTCAAATTGCAAGATTCCAATGTGTTAACAAATGCAAATGTGTACTATGGTCTACAGAAATAAGACTGTCACCTGAAGTTGTAAATTAATAAAAATCTAAATCCTCAAGAAATGATCATGAAAAAGTTGTCAGAGTTTAAGTAAACCATAACACTGTATTTTATTGATGTAAGATTTACACAACAAATTATTTCATTAAAAAATTGTCATACATGCTTGGGGTTTAAAAATCTTATATACACATGTGTAACACCACCAACGCTTGATGTTTTTTGTTAGATGGGGTTCTCCAGAAGGGGATTTTTAATGGGTGGGCCACCTCTCTGTTTTTGGAGTAATCTATTCAAACGTTAATAATTATACAAAGCATACATTCTAACAACAAAAGAAAATGCAGATTATGCATAGATATGTAAATTGGCCTCCCTTTGTTCTTCCAAGCTGAAAGAACACTGAAATGTGTTATCAGGTTCAAATGTGATTGTACCCGAGTACACCTTGGTATACCAACACAATTACATTGGAGAAGAAGTGATGTTATTATAGTTATGAAACAATGGGTATGTATTTTATTCCCAAACAAAAAATCTACGAAACGCAGTGTACTGCTATTGCACTAATGCTCAACACATGATTTGCAAACATTTCTTTACAAAATGGTACACAGTAACTCGAAAACTGCGCACAATAAATGATACATATATACATAAACTGATTACAATATTTTACTATACTACAGGTACAAGGATAAATATTATTTTACAATGTTTTATCAATACTCTAGAATTCACTCCCTACATTGACCAAAGCCTCTGATATTTCTTCATCTGCAGATCAATGATATCAACACACATGGCATGTTACTTTTCTGCTTACGTCTACAGATATGAATATGAAACATACCAGGTATCTGATTGGTCATTTCTCTGAGATCACAGAGGAACAACAAAAGCTACATCTCTATTTGACTCTCTCTGTTAATGCAAAACTTTTTGTGGAAAGCTTTAATGATAAAAGTTTTTCACTAGAGTGCAGGAGGCACAAAACAACTTAACTCTTGATATCCATTATCAGACATAAGAGTGTAAGTGTTGACATCTAGTTGGAATAAATATTGTTCTTAAAATTCTGTCACACACAAAGCAGCTACAGTGCAATATTCTGGGATTTTCAGAGTGCACTATTGAACAAAAGTACAGTGTTACTACTGTAACAGACAAGTTTACCACGCAGCTTAGAGGCACACACTCACTTATTTTGTCTAATATCTTCTTGATGTTTCTTATATATTGTGAACTTCTTCAGCAAAGGCAATTACTGTTGTTGAACAATATACAAAACTTCTTTTTAAAATGTAATAGAATATTCGAATTGACAATACAATAAGTTACTAAGAGACATACAGTATTTCATTTATGTAAGTGGTGAGGAAAACATTGTTTTCTGTTAGGATTCAGTTAAAATCCCTGCCAGATTGCGTTAACCTCTGGGCGTTCAAAGCGTAGTCCCCATGGCCACGTAATGTTGAGGACCATTGTACAGTGAAGCTTGAGGTCCACACGCCAATTGACTTTGCTTGACCGTACTTCGCTTCATGGGTCCAGCAACATTATCGGGATCAGGCCCGTATCGGTATTCTGGGTTAGGACCAAGGGCTTCAGCATAACTTGATCTGCAAAGCAGGAAACAAAGAGTTTTGATGGGTTGTTGTCAGTGCACCATTCCTGGCAAGAGGACAGACTTTTGGAGGTGTCCCAGAAATAACAAATCATTTTGAATAATGCAGAGAATACATTTTGCTAAGAGAAGGATACTTCCTCAGTGATGGGTGATAAGCCTCTGACCGACACATGAATTTTCACCAACTTAGAGCAAACTGACAATTTATCATATTTGTTTCAACTGTGCATGTGTATGAGATTAATTTTGACAACTATTTTTTGAGTGTTTATAAAGATGAAGAGGAGTCCCACCCATATGCAAATGAATCAAATCAACCACCTGCCTACCATCTAACCACCCAATGTCCCATACCAGTATATTCTAGTGGAAATGCTAGCCATGAAAAGACCAAGAAAGACCAAAACTTAACAAATCACAGAATTTTGAGCAAGTTTTTCTGGGTACCTGTCCTTTTAGCAGAATATGATGAAGTAATGAGTATGATATTTCTGATGTAAGTCCAGGGCCCTTGTCTCCTGTACTTTCATTGTATGGACAACGGTGAACTCACAACTGCATTTAATTCAGTGATATTAATACTCACATCAGGTTTTCTCTGCTGGGTCCTTTGACCAGTGACGAGTCAGGACCCTGTGGTTTGCAACACAGGAGGGACTTATAACTTCCAGACGAAGACCCATAGGTGACCACAATTGGTTTTGTACGTGTAGTGTGCATGGGTCTGGCACGGGGCTGTGTTACAACCGTGATGTTCACAGTCTTCTTGGGTGATGTTGGTTTGCTTAATGCTGACATGCGTGCACTAACTGTCTGTCCTGATACAACGTCATCTTCACTGCTGCTGCTGCTGGAACTGAATAGCAATAATTGATAAATTAAAATTAATAATAACAAAACTCTGAAAACTACCGAAACATTTGACGACTCTGCATACCGTACTTTATGAAAACAAGACAATGGAACACACTAGAACCAAGTATAGACGATGAAATACACTGAGTGTAACGACATTACAGTCTTGGAAATTCCATCCTTTACTTGAAGTACATGTACACATCAAATTTCAGCTGATAAAAGCCACTTTGTGAAAAATTCAGCAGACGGACCTAGATACCCACCTATCTACACATACATACATACATACATACATACATACATACATACATACATACATACAGACAGACAGACATACATACATACATACATACATACATACAGACAGCAGACAGACAGACATACATTCATACATACATACAGACAGACAGAAAGAAAGACTGACAGACACTGGTTAGCTGCTATCCCTAAAGTTTCTTTTGCTCTGTTTAAAGATGGCTACTGGAAGCTTTAAGCGTCACTCAGTTGCTTTGATTAGTACATGTACATTCTATAATTTTGTTAACATAAAACAGTCATCTGAGAGAGTCAAGCTACATGTACCTGGAAGAGCTGTAGTCATCAGCACCAAACACAACAGCTTTAGTACTCTCACTCTGTTCAAATACAACAGCACTGGTGCTGGCAGGTATCTTGACTTGTACATCACTTGGTGTAGCTTGGCGACTGGAACCTAAGAGGAACATTGTTCATAACTTCCTAAAAGTTGAATTGTTCACGCTTGTTTGAAAAAGTCAGGCAGGTGTACAGAATAGTTCTGTTCACTTACTGCTTTACCTTTTGCAAAATATTTTTTGTAAATGTTGAAAAATGAGGCACAACACTGATCCACAGTACACTGTACTCAGTGGTTTATCAGTGACCAGTATTCATGTTTTAGGTAGAATACACCGTGGGGTATTTTTTCCTTTCTTTGTTTTCTTTTACGTTGTTTTCCCTAATGCCATTTATTGAATTCTTGTCATTACACGGCAATCAGCAAATCTAGGTCTGAAATCAGTGCTGACCCCTTGAAACACATACATTACATATAACATTTCTATTTCAGTCACACTCCATTACTGGTCATTCAACTATGTTGAAAACATCACTTTGTCTATGTACTCTGATAATTAAATCTTAGCAAAAGTGTTTGTACCTGCTGATGGTCCCTTATCTTTCTTGGAAATTTGAGGACTTTTGGCCGCTCCGAGAACAAGTTCCGTTTTCTCTCTGTCATAGCCACTTGCCTCCAGAGCCATCTCAATCAGGAATTCCGGATGTTTCGGATACTTGGCTTTCAGATTTAATTTCACTGCAAAGACAGAAAACAAAGATGTGCTTTCCTGACGAAATGTTGGCAGCTCCATTACAGAAGTGATACTTACACTACATCGCAGTTAGTGCTGCCATTATGGGCTACTGTGCTTTGTCTATGACAGGTATGTCATCAGTTTGTGGTGAAACCACTTTTGTAAAGATGCCATGTTGGCATTCATGAATAAGTTCTCTTCTCAGAACACCATACCACCATGCAATCCTACTCAAGCAACGAATTACCCCTGTTATTATGTCATACATATATATAATCAGTTTCAATTTTCAAAATAACAAAACATTGCATGATCAACTTTACATCCTGTACTAAAATCAATAGATCAATGGATTCAAACTAATAAAGTATGGCACCCAGTCACCTAGCGAAAACATCACAGTCAAAACCACTAGGCCATATCATTGTTCCTGCCCGGCGTTCCTACCACAGCACTGAGTAGCGTACAGACAGTCCATGAGTCATTGAGTTCACAACGCAATAAATCTTAAGGATGACCATGACTTTCACTGATGTCCAATTAGAAGATTGAAAGATGACAAAGAGGATGAACCCAGCACATCTTACATCTTCTCACACAGTATCAATCAACACTCATTGAAACATAGCTATGAGAATACTGAAACAAAGCTACTCACTGGTGGTTTTTTCAGCAGCAGTGACTTGACGCTTGGGTTCGGGTTCTTGGCTTGATGGCTTTGGCTGGTTTGAGAATGATGTCTGCCAGAAGGAAATGGAAGTTGTTTATTTCCAATAATTTCCAAGATGAATATATTTGATATTTGGGACACTAATACAGTGTTCATGTAAACTTATGACATTTTATTATTTTGACACTTGGTTTGTTTCTATTTCTAAACAAGAAATGCTTCTCCTAATTACAACATTCAGTTTCACGAAACGATGGCTTTACCATACATGATTTCATACTTCCTTTTTGCATTCAGGCAATTGTCTTTTCTTAAAGCTCACAACATTCATAGCTCGTCATCAATGTCACCAGTTCTCAAACACTTGGTCACTCAGTACATGTTTTATTCAGCACAGGGTAATAACAAATTATTCCCTAATATTTTTCTTCAGCTCGGAAATGCTCATGACGTAATGATTATGTCACCACAAGTTGAAGACAAGTGGTGACACAGTCATTACGTCAGGAATTTTTCAAGCTGAACAAGAAAAAATAGTTAGGAATAATATACTTATCACGCGCACAAGCCAAGAATTTGTAATTTTTTGCAAAATATCAGAAATTTTCTCAAATGACTTTGTGTAAACTTTTAAAATACTTTTGAAATAATATCAATAATTGGCAAGAAGTCAATCATTTTGAATCATCACTGCATGAGCAATGAACTGTGCTCACATGTTCAAGGCCAATGCCAGACAATCACTTGGTCTACAAGATACAAGATTTTCAAAGCTTGCATAGGCCTAAAAATTTGTCTCAGACACAACTAGAGTAAAACCAACTGAATCCCAATAGAATAGGCATGGGTTCTGTCAAGTTGGTCCAGCCTGCTGCACATGACTTTGATCACTGCAATGCTTACAGAAAACATGGCTATGCACGGTAATGCAAACAGCTGTGAGTTTGTTGTTTCCAAAAATTATTAACACAATTCTTTTGGAATATACAGTCGTTAAGTTCTTTGTGTTTTTATTTCTTTATCGTTGTTGTCGACAAAATATTGATGTCACATGCAGCCTGGAGACAATAGGCTTGACTCATGCTGTTGTAGTTGACACTATCTGAAAGTGTACATCTAAGGCATGAAAGTACTCTCAGGCAGTGTAGTCTAGGTATACGAATACGAATCTCAACATTGGTGATAAAATAAAACATAAGGATTTAGAATTTACCAAGCGAATGTATTTTGTCAGATTCTAATAGTGAGGACAACTTTTGTGAAATTTTCATGTCAGACATAAATTTCAAACACATGAGATATACTGGCTGTTTGTTTGCACTTGTGAGCACATTCAAAATCAACGCAAAAAGAGCTTTTGACACAACCAAAGTTGTTGTAGTGATGTAAAACATCCAGAGGATAAATATTGTATTTTTTGTAAGTTGAGGACAACCTTGGCTCGTATATTTGAGGATACAAGACATAAACGCTCATCCACCCAATACCCATATCCGACACCAAACACTGTACAATGTCAAGGACAAACGGTGACTGGGATAGTAACACAACTTGAATGAGTCAAACATTTGATCACTTTATTTACAAAGATGGATAGAATAGATGCATACTTTGGCCATGAAAAAACTATGATGCAGATTGGACAAGAAGAAATAAGAGTGTGCAGTCAATAATAAAAGACTTTTACTCTTCTGATGTAAAAGTGATACCGTATGCAATTCCATGCACTGAGAACATCTTTGTGTCTGAGAACTGGAGGCAGTACTACACGTCATTGACGAGGGAAAATAACCACACACAGCACCCAAAACTCCTATCAATAGCTCAGTTTTAGTAGTATAGAAACACTACAAAGAGAAAATGAACTGAAAAAAGCAGAAAGCTTGATTCGATAGAAATGGGTGATCATGAAAATTATGCTTCATACTGAAGTAGTCTACAGAAAACTTACAACTTATCCTTTTGATAAAGGGGAGTTACATTTATGTGAAAAATTCATTAAATATTATGTAAAGTTGGTGATTTAAAAATGACTGCAGCAGTATCTTTATGAATTATATTTGTAACTTTGTGAAATATTTCTGTAACTTTGTGAATTATTTTTTTGGAATCTTGTGTTTTGGGGAAAAATTTTTCTTGTTTTGTCTTTGATAAATTTTGTTTTTAAAACCACTGTGTTCAGTGATGAGGATAAACAAATACGTGATTGTTCTGGACAATGAAAGTGTTGATGTCTGCTAGAAACTCAACTTTAAAGTCAATTGTGGCCATTCAAATGTCTACACCAAATTCTATCTCAATGGATAAAGAAACATAAACCATGGATATTTTAATAAATACTAATAGAATGACCTCCATGGTGTCTGATGAGAACACCCATCTTGATACCGGTATAAGAACAGTATTTCTTGATATAAAGTCTTGTTTTCTCCAATAAGAATTGCTTGGCATTAGCATACCGACCTCTACTTTGGAAAGTGAATATCTCTGATTGGATAAATTTTGACAAATATTGAATGTCTGCCCTGAATTTTTTTTCACAAAACAGATTGTAATTGACAACGCAAAATAAGCAGATTGAAAATTTTGAAACTGCTGTTTTTTTGGCACTACTGCAAGGCATACAGAAAGAACACGAAAATGACATTTCACACTTTGCAATCTGCGTGTTGATATGTAGAAGTACAAAGTAAATTACTTCAAATATCATGAAAGATGTAAAAGCAAGGTCACTGGAAGTAAGTCTGAGCCACAGTCATTTTTAAGTTCCATACCTTACCTGGTGTGAACCTGTAATCAGTTACTGCAGAATAAAGTGAAGCGTTTTTTGTGAAGAGTCACACTCAACAGCAAAGCAAAGACGGAGTGCAGTAGATGATGAAGATAGAGATAGAGTTTTAACACAGCAATCCAAATTACAACTCAAAGAGATCTACCGACCTCCCTGTCACTGTCTTCAGAATCAGAGAATTTAAGTGTTTGACCCCTTCTCTTAGCTGACTGAATTCGTCTTTGCTTCTGCAGTTTTGAAACCTTTTGTTGACTTTCACGTCGTCTCACCTCTTCTTGCGCGGCTTCTTTGGCCCTTTGCAGCGCGATTTGTCTCTGTTTTTCTTTGGCTTGGCAGTCGTAACAGTCTAGGCCTGCCCTGGAAACCTACAACGGGGCAAGATTTTGATAGCGCTAGGAAGTTACGGTATCTCAATGATTTCATGGACACAGATTAACAGTACAAACAGTGTGATACAAGGTTTCATGGGCCAAGTTGAATTGACCACTATAAAGCTTATACTGATCAAAACATTGTCATCGTATAGGGCTTGTGATAAACCAGGGATGTAGAAAATTTTGGATATAGGTAGCAAAAATTTATGTATAGATGGTTACAAGTGTGTGGGCACATTAAATTTGTACAAAATGGCCTTGACTATATAAACTAATAATTTTCAGAATCAGTAAATTTGGGTTGGCAGCCGGGGCTGTTTTTTCTGGCTGCCGATTATTTTGTACATCCCTGTTCAACCACTGCTAATCATTGAATTGACCTCAATAAACATGTTTGGTTGGAAGTTGAAATGAAAACAAAAATAAAAGATGCTGTATACAATACCTGACAATTGCCCAAGTGAAAAAAAATCACGGCTGGCAGAGAGAGATGCTCCCTCAATAATTCAAAGAAAATCAATTTTTAACTGAGAAACAGACTCAGAGTTTTCTATCGGGGAAATCAGAAATGAGTACAAAGTTGTCAATGATCAACTTACACTTTAAATCTTTAAACAGATTTTATGAATGATAAACCTAGTAAACGTTGCCACTTTAGACACAGCAACTATTTTCCTTTGTACATAAGATCACGGTCCCTCTACAAAGGGATAAGATTTACGTACTCCTGCAGTTTCAATCTACCTTCTACCTACTGGTAGTATCTACTAGTATACTAATCTTTTACACTTCCAAATCATGGAATGACCCGATTTTTTTCATCAGCTAACCCAGATCACTACGGCCCAAAATGAAGGTGTAATGATTCTAACCTCACTCGGTACACGGCTGCATCAGGTGAGTGACTCACATACAATTTGTGATACAAAACAATAGACAAAATGTATATTACAGAACGATAGAGCCATTCACCACTATACTGGTATTTTAGGTGAGGGATATTAAAGGTTCTGTCCTCAGAACTGCCAATTTGAGTTTCGTTCAGAAAATGCTTCAAAATGCAGTCATACAATACAGCAATTTTGCCACTGGTGAACCAGCAAGTGATCATATTTCATCCCTACATGTATATATCACACAACATAAACACTACACAATGTTCTCAACCAGTGATCATGTTCTTATTGTTTTATTACATAATGAACAAAATGGTTGAGAACACTATTTAGTGTTTTATGTAAAATCATTAATTTTCACGGGGATTTAATTTCACTATTTTGATGTTTGAGACATTTCACTAGGATTTAAGTTCACTGTTTTTGCCAGTTAAACAATAGCTTCTATTGTTATTTAACATTTTGATTGGAATTTCACTTAGTGGACTTTATGTTTCAGCAAAAATAGTGAAATAAATCCCAGTGAACAATTAGTGCTTTTACAGTATATACTTGCAGATATAAAGCATGCAATGTCCTAGAATGTTGGGTACAAACTAACTCATGGAAACTCAAAATTCTGCTGAACATTTCTATCATTTCTGTGAGGAAATCTGAGGAACAATATTTTTAGAGGCTTTAATCTGTCTGATAAACCATAGACAGTAGAGGGGGGAAGTACTGTCTGTGGATGAACTTACCTCTTTGATTTGACATGTTTTGCATTTGGGTCTACTCAGCGTCTGCATTTGAATGGACTCCGCAGGTCTCTGTAAGTAAAATCACAGCATGATTGAACTTGGACATGATGAGTCATCACACAGTGCAATGGATATAATTTGAAAAACAACAAACACTTCATCCCAGTGTGTTGCCAAACTTTCAAACTCCTTCAAAAAAAATTAAAAAGTGGAACATAGCCAGGAAGAAAGAAGCTCCACAAAACTTTCTACAGTTTGTGCAGCCAAAAATGACCAGCTAAATTCTGGACAAATTACTGTACAAAACTTCATTACATAAGGGAAGACAATGATGGTTGGAAGAAAATAAATTTCATGAAGGGAATATTCCCAGCCCAGTTAAGTTACAAAAACAGATGATTATCGGTAGATGTATACACTTGTACCCAGCTACAGTACATCACCGTGTTTCAATTACTTAATACTAAAAGATATCTTTTTAACAGATGTTGATAGCACAGTTTTGTGTTTCAAATGCCATAACATCTACCGTACAACAATATCTGACAGTGCCTATAATGTGCTAATAAATAAATAAAATAAATAAATAAATAATAATGTAATTCAAATGTCTAAATATGACAACAATATAAGAACCTTGTTGTTTTAAGAATTTGCCTGGAGGTTTCTGCTGTTCATTTTCCTTTGCTTTGATAATACACAATATTTCCAAAGAAATTATACATCATCTCATTGTCATAATTGTTGTGGCAATCAGATGGTTGAAAACTGCCAAAATACCTATGATTAGCATTTATCGTTTAAAAGAATTGTTCAGACAGTTGGACCCCTTCCTTGTAATGTATGGTTTTTTTTGCTATTCTGATCATGGATTTGATTTGATACTTTAAATTTCCCGAGACCAATGGCCGGTAACATTGCAACTACATGTATGGTGTCGGTATGAAAAAAAAAACAAAAGTGAAGACGACATAGGTAGGTGTGAGCTAAGTATTACTATGGACCTCTTTTTTAGGTCCAACCATTGATGTAAATATTGTTATTCTTACAACGCACGGTCCAACACCATGGCTGTAGTAAACTCACTGCCTCCATGGAGGTAGGAAACAAACTCAATCAGCAAAACAGCAAAGCAAAGCAAACAGCTACTGAGCTAGCATAAACCTCTCCTTACTACCTCCAAGGCTCCATGTCAACAACACAAACAACAACATGTTGGATATGATGTCCAAACGACCTATTGCGGCTAACACAAACCCTAATTAATATTGCTTAATTTGCGTGGTTACTGATACTGTGATGTCTTACAGTAAAATTATAAATAGCTGGTAAAGAAATAATCGGTTGGTGCAAGTACTGAATTGAAGGAAGAGTTGACTGACTACAGCATATCTATATAGATATAACGTAATCGATCTGCAACTTACCGTTGCCGGTCTGGGCGATCGCTGAGGTTGTGGCGAAGGGCCTGGGGATCGCTGGGCATAATAGCGAGGTCGAGGGTCTTCCCAAGTGGTTGTTCTTGACGCATGATGGATAAAGAAACTACAAAGAAATGCGAAA
>LD347568.1:99068-109370 GCA_001465055.1 Ptychodera flava
CAGACAGAGACAGACAGACAGACAGACAGACAGACAGCTTTTTGACTCGCTGAGCATAATTTTCGACTTTCTCTAATTTGTTGAAGAAATTTCGTTGGCTAATGTTTCTAAACAATAGTGTTCTTTATTTCTTTCAATGCCAAGAAAGACAGCAACGATCTCAACCAATACGATCAGGTAGAAATAGAAATGACAAAATTAAATTGAAATTAAAATGCTGGCTATGTGTTTATTCGTACATACACAAACAATACAACAAAGGCAACTATACATTGAAGCCTGCGTTCACTGTGCCCTAACTTACATCGTAAATTTATTACAGATACATTTGTCACCGTTCGTAGGTTTTTCCCTACAACGGTGACTGCAGCAGTGGTGCTGAGAATAACTGTATTGCTAACTTATCAACTGAGTGACCCAAAACGGTCACGTTTTCGTGACCGTACTTTTTAAGAAAATTTCAACATCTTCTGATGTAAGGTGAGCATTATTTTTTTTAGTATTAACATTTTTCTTTAGTATTCCAATAAATCATGGGATCTCCCCGGCAAAAACATAATTTGTATCATATCTTGAACAATAAACACTATTGGAACTGATTTGGGATAATTGGATAATGAATTAATGCTGATTTAGTCTGCAAATGTAACCTCATCTACTTTTTAAGTTACACACTTGTTTTTATGAGTAATTTGTGATGTTGCAACATTCAGCTATATGGCTCCTAACACTTTTCAGAAATTTGAAAAATATAAAGATCAAATTATCCCAAATTAGTTCCAATCATGTTAACATTGACTGACTTTTTTCTGCACGTAAAGTATTGCAAATTTTATAGCCTAAAATAACCGTAGCATGATCGATGAATATTTTCGTCAATTTTGATAAGCAACTACAAACTCAGTTTGCATCGCAGGTATGTTTGTCGGGTAGACTACCTAAGCTAACGCGTTAACAAAAAGTCCAAATTGACAGCTATTTTTCCTCGAAAAAGTCATTTCTTAAACAGTACTTAAACAGTATCATAACGCATAGTTCTAACTATTAATTCAAATATACCAACCATTCTCAAACGGCCAAGTGAAGTTTTTCAATCTCAAAAAGTTTCGATTCACGCTCGCCATACTTTTACTTGTACATCTCTTACTTACATGCATGGAAGTTTACAAGCGTCGGTAGGCTTTTGCTTTCGCTTGAGTATAAATGAACCATTTGGAACGACCAAAACAGTGAACAACCAAACAAAAACAGAAGATGTGATTCATGACTCAATCCTGGTTCAATGAAATAAAGGTCATGCTAAATTATATTCAATTGATTTTTGATTGAGATAACATCACGATGTATAAATGAAAATTCACTGAAATGTGCAAACATTTTCGTGTTCTGCGCATAATTTTATAAAAAAAAAGCCAGTATATAAACCTTAAGATAAGTTGGTTATACAATTCAAAATGTAGGGAAAAATCCAAGAATACAGATTTCTATTTTCAAAAGAAAAGAAATGCAAATATTTCCGCATATGGTAGGGCGTTGTAACTTTAAAGGATAAGTTGCAATGACGAAAATATTTGTCACATTTTGTCGGTATTTTCGTTACTTTATTTCATCTCTGACACATGTCGAACTGGAGTGAAGGTAGATCAGTCGCTCGAGGATGCTCCCTACGCTCCCGATCCCCCTGGAGCGTAGTGAGCGCCCCCGAGCGACGGATCATCTAGTCTAATGTCGAACACGTTATCACCGAATATGGATTTTACTCCTAAAGAAACAAAAGCAGTTAATAATCATTCTCGTAACGAGAAATTAGGGCAAAGGACGTTTAAGGCAGAACCAAATAATAAACACGATGTAACCTCGCAAATAGCTACAGTTAAAGTTTTTTCAGCGCAACTCACGGTGTTCACGTCTGAAAGTTGCCAAAGTCTGATAAAGTTAGGTATGTCCAAAATTGTGAGTATTTTGAGGAATTACCATATTTTAATACTGGGGTGGTAAGCATTGGCTAAGGTGGTAGAAAGTCTTGGAATCTAAAAGTTGTTAGAGGGACAAAGTTCGAGCTGAAAAGCTCCGGTAATCATCTTCAGCGCAATAGTCCGATCATGAATGTCATATACGTCATCCCACCCCAGTGAAATGCCGGAACGAGGCTATTTCAGTAGATATGCGTGACGTCGTGGATTGATCCAGGCCTCGATAGTTGTTAAATAGCGAACCACTTACGCAGCAAGGAATACGTCGATTAAACGTTGATATCCAGTATCTGTGATCCTGGTGGACTTAAATTATTTCTAACTTCACTTTCAAATAGTTGTTGTATGTATTTATGTATTTCATAGGACTCATTGTCATATTTAGAAACTGCGCCTTAATTGCAAGGTGTATTTTCTAACCGTATATAATGTTTTGAATTTTTTCATTTATAACCAGCCATGTCGACTGGTACCTGAAGGTCTGGTGGATGTTACTTGATATCGATTTTCACTTGTCAAAGAATGATATTAAACGCTTAGTGTACTTGTTAGGTAAGACAAGCAGTTAACAAATCAAACCAGTTGTTCAGTGACATACACAAAAGTAGAGAAATTTCGTGGATATAACATCTGATTTTTTTCGGCGGTGGGGGATATTTTAAGCATTTTAATTGTGAAATTTGTCGACATATCAGTTGTCATATAGGAATTTCTGATTTTCACATTTTAAAGTGTAAATACAGCATTTTGAATGAGCTATGAATGTATTTCACACTTTCTCTGCATAACCAGATGCCCAGAACTGTCGTACATAAATCAAAGAGAGAACAGCTGTAAATAAAAAAACTTCAGTCGGTAATTATACTTTTACCAGCCATCATGTTAAGTGTTTATGAACCCATGCTTGGCTAAATGAAAGTCTGTTGTTTTCCTCATTTGTGGGTTAAGCTTAACACATTGAAGGGACAGTTAGCGCAATCTTTTGAAAAGTTTTCATGAGTTTAATCCTGTATATTAAAGACATAAATGCCCAGAGTACAGTTTATCAACATAGCATACATATGCAGTGTCATTCAAGGTAAATAAATTGCCGATACACAAATTTTGGTCTAGACTTAAAATTCCCTTTTGCGTACACATATGCAGGCTATTTCAACAAGCCTGAAACTGGGCATTGCAATGTACCCTTTACTCTTTCACCATCATGGTGGACTTTACAGATGAAAATGGGAGTCAAAAAGTTTAGAGAGTACATGACACTGTGATTGACATTTCTGAACAAAAATTAATGGAGAAGTTGTATTTTCATTAATTATAGCTACTCTTCCGTAAAGGATAACTAAGTTCAACTCTGTGTATCATATTAACTTTAGCATCAACTTTGTCAGATCCATATGCACACTTGCGGAATTTTTCATTTGTTTTGAAACTTTCTTAATTTTGCTTAACTTTCTCAATTTTCTTCCATCACTCATTGTACAGACCAAGATACAATCTGCCACCTAATCGATAATACAAACAAGCAAACTTGTGAGATTGCTGTATAAAGCAAAATCATATCCTGCAAAGGAAATCAATAACTCAGAAAGCCGCCATGAAACCAATATAGGTTGGCGTATAGAATAAAGTAAATCAACCTACACTCTCCTTTAACCAAACTGATTTGCAGGGCCGTCTACAGCAAGTTTTGTTACTAGAAGATACGAAACCGAGGAGAGGTTAAAAACAAGGAAATAAAATGTTGTATTTTATGAAATAGCTTTTTACAACATATAGAGTCAGTCAATAGTGATTGACTCTGTCAATAACGATTCTGGTTTCTCCTCTTTGAGGGAAGATGACTATTACAAAACCAAATGGAGGAAATGCGTAACAGCAGAGTAACTGATGAAGGAACCAGACTTTGGTCCCGAAACACAGTTAGAACGAATCACAAACATAAGACCATTTTTCGGGACCCAGGTTACATGACCAGGGTACAAGCACTGTTGATTCACCAGTGTCTCGCCATCTATTCCTCCATCTTTTTAAGGGTCTATGATTGCTCACAAAATTACTAAAATGATCCATCCATTAGTGCTAACAGCGGTAGATCCGATGTGTGAATCTGCCTTATTTTTTTTTAATTTTCGAACGAAATTGCCAGTTTTAAAATGGAGAACTAGTCAAAACAGGAAAACCGTTTTTTTTTTACTTTGAAATTGTCGAATACGAACGCGAAGGTACACATTTTTGTGACTAAGATTACCTGCGCCACGCCATGTCAAGTTCTTCCACACAATTAGATAATTATATAAGTAAATTATAAATAGATATATAAATAAATAAAATAAATAAATGAATAAATAAATAAATAAAAAAATAAAAGTCAATTGATTAATGAATGATTGAAATTGAAATTGCCGAATGCAACTTGAAGGTACTTATTTTTGATACTAAAGTTTATGGGGCCAATCAGTATTCTTTCCACATACAAAATAATAAATAAATAAATAAATTAGTTAATTAATTAATTAATTAATTGATAAAAGTAAACAAACAAATAAATTAATGAATTGATGAATTACTGAAAAAAAAACGAAAAGATAAGACGATATTACAAAACTTTAAAAAAAAATACAAATTATGCTCTGATCACGTTTTTCGTTATAAGAGTCGATAAGTCATTTGATTTGTATAGCTTTTTTTGCTACAAAACACTAAAAGAAAGGAAACTGCAATGTAATCAAATTTTATATCTCCCGATTTTTCTCTACTTTTATTGTGTTGTTCAGCACCACCAAAAGAGCCCAAAACCACCGAAAACATTTATGTTGCAATTTGTTTGAGGTCATACCACAGATTGACTGGACAGTGGTTTTCTCATGAACTGTCACAAAACCCACATGTTTTCCATACTTATATATTAGTCACACACAGTATAACCAAAATGGCACGCAACCCATACGAACCTTAGAACCAATTCGTCTTTACAATTCTCATTTCTCAACTGCACCCTCAGCAAGCACCTGTATTGCCGCTAGCCTGAACCGATATAGAGATGGTGATGTTTTCATCTCTGCTTGTTCTGTGCTGTTCTCGTCACAGGGTCTCAGCTGAATAACGCAAAGCAAACATCAACAAAAACGAATAAAGACAACGTATTAACAATATACAGGCAAGGAGAAATAAATGCGTATGAACAAAGATGACAAGAATAACGTAAGAAGCAACTAAAACAAAAATAGCAAGCAGACTGAAACAAAAAACATAAAATAATATGTACAGGCGAGTTATTTTACGGATTCTAATCAACAATGCCATCTTACTGCCACAGAATGGTCCCTATCTCTCTAATTTACACAATTCTGCCTTAATTACTAACAAACGATACTTTGTTGTTGTAGGACCACATATCTCTAAGAAGGAAGATGAACAAATATGTGATGGTATAGATCTCTTCAGGATATTGGAGGAAAAGGGGCTAATTTCTGAATCGAACGTAGATTTAGTAATATGGCTTTTGGAAAAAATACGGCGTAAAGATCTTGCTCGTACGGTACGTGAATATAACGAGAAAGGAATATACAACGGAAATATTCCGCGTGAATTAAAAACGGACGGAGAAGATCTATCAAAGTTAGAAAAAAGTCATACGTCTACTAATAATCTTGAATCTTCTGAAGAAAACCAGGTTATTAGTTTAAGACATAGTAATGATGCATCACATTTTACAAAGAAAAGTGAAGATCAAGCAAGTCGCACACGTAAAAATATTCCATGCTGTGCTTACGTAATGTTCATTTTCCTTCAAGTACAGATTATTATTATTATTTTATTTCTTATATACACGAGATTGTATTAGTAACATTAGATATTATCCTGTACAGTTACATTTTTATCTGTGTTTACACTTCTAATGATATGATTAAAAACAGTATGAATCATTTTAAGAAGGCCAAATAAAAAAAATAGTGTTTCCGGTAACGTGCCTCCGAAAATTGGGGAAGGTGGATTAGATGATATTTTTCTCAATTTTGTTTTTTGAGACCAGTAAACTACGGTAAAATTTAGACAATTTACCCGATTTGTTTTGAAAATGCGAAAAAATATCGGGAGTGGTGTTTTTCTATGGTAGGTCGGGTTACCGGAAACACATATATTTTGTTATTCGGCCTAAGAACTTCAATGACTCTTAGTAGTAGTAGAAGAGGTAGTTTTCAAACCATCGTTAATTCACAGTTGCTATAGGCCTATACAAAGTTGTACAATGAGAGTATATATATGAAAATGGAAACCGATTTCGAAATAAAGTGGAAAAAAATGAAAAGGAAAGACTGAAAAATACGGGAAACAACTTGAAAGAATAGTAACAATTGAAAAAACCTGCAAAAATATGAGTTTCCAACGATATTTGACATTAAAATCTGGAACCTCGGATGCCTTTCATTCCCAAAAGCTCTTACAAATTCTTCTCAAGGCTTTGTTGTTTAATCTGTTTTTACCCGAGATTTTGGCTGTTTTCAATTGCTTCTAACACATGCTCTCATTCAGTATTATGCACAACCTCACATTATAGAATTGTTAGTAAGTGAAAGAATAAACAAAGTTTAGAGAGTTTGTACATCCCTGTTTGTATCAATATATCCTAATACTAACCAGCACTTTTCAGGATTTTGTTTGTATTCAATGTATGCAATAAACGTTACTAACATGAATTGAACTGAGTTATAGTGAATTTTCTGGCGTGTGTTGTAGACCTAAATTATGTTGTGATACAGAGAAGAAAAGAAGTAAGTTAGAAAAATGCATCTGAATCAAAATCGAGTTCATCGACGATCAATCTTGTTGTCGCAGAAACGTTGTTTGTTGCTTCCTTCAACTTACTGTAAAATACATCTCATATGTACTTAGATTCGCATGGTGAATCGATCGACTACATTTCAGAATTGATAACGATCACTACCACCAAAATTCGAACTTATTCAGACTTTACTTTCAGGGTGTTTTAATCTGTGTTTCTCCGACTGACAATATTATCTGCCACGCGATCCAACCAGAAAATTCAAAAACATTATAAACTGCCGCAAGTCGAACCCGCCACACAAAAGCAAAGCGGCCAAGCGCAGAACGCGATGTCCGTGCATGACACAATTTTCCAACAATCAAAATGCGTTACCGTTGTTATACCTGTACATCTCGGAAGTCCGAAGGAGGAATTATTATAGAGTGTAGAAGAAGAGAAAAAAGGCTTTATTACATGCGTCGTAAATCGAACATCGCGTGCTCCATAAGATTCAATGGTAGGGACTCTTTTATGACGTCACAGGTCGCATTGTCATCATTTGAATGAAAGTGAACCGGAACTATTTTCAACTTGACAACTTAGGAATTAAAAATGATAAAATTGCGTGTTTACATAGGAAATACAGTTTTTTATAAAGTTATGCGGAAAAAAATTGGATAGACTGCATAACAGTGATTTAAATATATCATTTTATATGAAAACGCAAAAAATTTGGAGTGAAAGTTATGTAAGAGAGGCATATAATAAAAGCATTATAGCCCAAACATGGGACTATGTACCCTGATCTCCATCCTAGGATATAATGCTACATCTCTGACGTTTTATGATAATTTTATCATTTTATTGTTTCTCAGAAATAGATGATATCATTTTACGAGTGATTCGTTATTAGATCATGGAAAGAACTAACAAGAGGTGATTTTCAAAGAACGGTGAGTATACTGTAAATTTCTGACCATATTTTCCGATTTTAGTTTTGGCTCTGTACACATTCATAAGAATATTATCAAATTAGTTGTTGTTCCAGATCCCCATACTACTACATGACAGTCTATAACAAATAGAAATGTCAACAGTATAGCTTGCCGACTCCGCTTATGCATGTATGGTCGCCTAGGTTATGTTAGCGTTCTTCTCTACATTATCAGGAGGGGCGGTAGAGCGATGAAGCATTTATTTTCCGTAAGGCTACCGGCTCTGAGGTTATACGTATAGAACATTATTATGATTATTGGCTTCGTTGTTCATTTGGACGAAAGAAGAGGAAATGCTGACGAACAATCGGAATGAATAAAGTTTATCGTCAACAAGAAAAGAGTCTTCGGAAAGGACAGCACATTTTATTGGCGAAACTTTATTAGCTATCCTTGCCTATGATATCGTATAAACTTCCTGATATTTTTACAGTGGGTCTTCGTAATATCTCGAAATCTCTCGATGAGAGTCAAAGTAGCACAGAAGTGAACATGCTGTTGTTTCTTGATTCAACCTATGTGAAGTAAACCACTGTTTACAAAACTTGCCACTTCACTTTTATTTGTCAATAAAGATACTGGCATAGAATGGCGGTGTAGCCTGTTCATTTTTGTTTCAAAAGACATTTATTGTCAGTATTGTAAATTACAAAGGCAAATTAGATCGACTCAGAACGTTTCATGTCTTTATGTATTAACATTTGTTTACTTTTGTCTAAAGTCCGAAATTAGAATCGGGAAGTGGTATTAATTTACTCAGATGAGTAAAGCAAGAAATTACATACATTTTACACGTTTTGCGTTTAAAAAAAGATCAGAAAGTTACAGCATTTCATAGCCATGCCAAACTGAAGGCATGTTGTGAAGAAGAGTATTGTGGATTAAACGTTTGTTTGGCCGATTGGCTAGCCTTGACATCCCGGATGCTATGACGTAAATGACTAAAAGCAGCTGCAGTGGCGGGAAGGTTTGACACTGTACAGACATAAATTTCATTAACAGAGAGTCATACACATAGGGTGGTTTCGTTTGATAATAAAAATCCAACATATTCCGGATTTGTTTAGGGACCCAGGTTATACTTCTGCTTTCAACACTATATCTGCCATCGACGATGCGACAGCTTTTGTGAGAAAATGAGAGTTCGAATTTTTGGTCAAAATTATGACCAGTGCCGATTCTTTTGCACTCAAAAGTAACGCAAAACAATGTTTACATACTGTGTCTCTTACATTTTGGTCCGATGCAGCAATGGTCTATTTATACCTTTCTCCTTGTTTTCTAAAGTCTACGGACATATACAAATGAACGAAGTTCGTTTTCACTCTCTAATGAAAGATAAAATGTAGCTGTGTGTGGCATTTCCAAGAAAGCTATCACTGCAACATGGTGAATGCAAGATATTGGAGCCGTAAGTTCGTTTTCCAATAAACTCGTACAGCTGCACATTGAAACTACGCAGCAAAACAGATCTAGCCTTGGCGTCTGCTTCCTCTTCAAAACTGGTGAAGACAGCACTTGAAACAAAACAGACTGGAGCAATACGTCATCGAATAATTCTAGTATATATCCGAGGATCTTTCAGTAGCTCGTGGTTCTTATCAAACACGGGATTCGGCCTTTTCACAAACGTTACTTCGTACGTTCCTTCGTTGGTCCCCTGAAAAAGTCAACGTCAATATCATCAAAATAGAGTACAGAAGAGATTGCAGGTATCAATATTCGTAGTAAAAGAATCTAAAAGTATTCCCATCAACATAAATTCTCGCCTCCTACCAGTAAGTACAGAATCTTCTGGCGAAATGCAGTCAATCAAGGTATTCCATGCGCCCCGAAAGTGAACTAACTAGACTTTTGCTCAAGTTTTCCTCAATGAAACTTTCAACCTTTCTCTTACGAAATCAAGAGACAAAATTAGATATCGCCGTGAAAATTTTGGCACTAGAAAAACAAATGACATGATATTTACCGATATTTGCTAGTCAAAACGGCCGCCACCCCTTTGTTAACTTTCTTGGGAAAATACAATACTTTCAAATTCTTAGAGCTTCAATATGAGCCCAAATAGTGATAGATCAGAAAAAAAATAGTGACAACATCACTGTTCGCTCCCATATAGTTATCAAAACAAGTCAACAATTGTATGAAACATGGACATACAAATACATGTACAGACCGACTGACATACACAGACTGGCACAGAGTGATATGTAACAAACAGTTGAATGTAATGATAAAATAGTTAAGTATAGGCCTATACAGGAACCGAGAGTGAATATGTTACAGCAATTTGATTAGTTTCTTTTCCTTTTCTACTTCTGTGATAATCTTTAAGACAATCAATCTGCAAGGCAGTTTATGTATTGACAAATATGTTATCTTTTACAAGCACATAGTAAACTGTTCTTGATTTTTCATTTACAATATTTGACATAGACTGAAATACATAACATGCAACCATGAATGTTTACACTTTGCCCATACACCAGATACATGGAGAAATTTCAACATACAATCATCAACTCAGAAACCCTACAGGGAAAAGTAAACATTGTTTTCTTCCAGAACA
>LD347568.1:116784-128619 GCA_001465055.1 Ptychodera flava
TGGAAATCCACGTGTTACAGGCATGGCTGTCGTAATGTTCATTTGGACATGCGTACTTGGCTTTACCCAGACTATAAAATATAATAAGACATGCCGAAATACTCACCCTACACATCTCAATGACAACCGGATCAGCGTACACCTGGTTTCCACCCATCACAAGCAAATGTATAGGTTTACTTTCGTGTGCATTTCTCATATGGACCCACATAACATTGCTGTCTTTCGCTTCGCGGATCTCTTCTTGAAGTTCAAAGCCCGAGCAACACGCAAGGGCAAATCTAGGCCGGGTGAACTTGGCTGGTATGAAACACGAGAATGTCCTACCGTCCGGTAGTGTATAGCGACATGCGTAATCCTGCCAGGGAGTACAGAAAGTTTTTGAATTTGCTGACAATACTCAGGGTGTGAGAAAACGTTGAATGACCGCAGCATAGACAGATCATAGGATTCACTATAACAACACATATACCTTTATTTTGAAGCGATGGATCCATTGATGGTATGTGAGAGACACACATAAAACAAACAAACAAACAAACAAACAAATATACAAAATAAACAAACTACAGAATACAGGTCTTAACATTCATATGTGATTTCTTCTTTGTCAAATTACATTCCACTTCACTGAATTGTAAAAATCATTTTGAATGAAATGTGCTTCGCTCGAAACTTTCCTAGTGCCAAAGATTGATAATGTCGATAGTTACCCGGTGTTTGTCTCTTGGAACATCCCAATCATAGCGCCATAGTCTGTAATTGTCGGACACAGCAATGGGCCGAGGCAAACGGCTGCTAAAACCATGTGTGATCACTGTGTGAGCAGAAAAGACAATTCAAATATGTTTAAATGAAACTTGAAATGTTGAAAGTGTCTGTATTTGAAATCTTACTCAGGATATTTCGAAGATTTCTTATACACTATCAAAAGTCAAGATAGTTTAACTTTTGTCGCCAGTTTACTTTTCCTCTTGACGTCATTCATCTGATTGTCGTTTTATGAGTGCAAGATATACTATTCGACAGTGTGGCAAGTCGGTACATGAATTTCCTCATACTTAGGAACATAGTATACACACATTCATTTCGAATCAGTGTGTAAAGTCCGGGGTGAACTGCTCATATCAACGTGTACGGGTATGTGCCGCCCGAATGGGTCACTTTTCCACGAAAAAATCTCTAAACATGCGTCGATTTTCATCCTAAAAAACCTTAAGCATGCTTTAGGAAAACCTTCACATGCAACAGAATAAAAGTGAAAATTTTCCAACTTCGTAAAGCAAATCCCTAACAATAGGTCATATTTTTGGAATATACATGGGTAGATGTTTTCAACTTTGACAGCACACCCCCTTATGGAAATATCAGAAGTATCCCCTCCAGGTGCAGCCAACGAACAATGCCCGATTAAAGGGTCTTTACTATGACAAGATATATTGTGCATGACAAGTAATGTGAACTGACTAATTTTAAAGTCATGAGAGTAATTAATTAGCTGTTCATAATTTGCCCTCCCACTGAAAATATTTCGACTTACCCTCCCGCACTCAAACTTCATTTTTACCCACTCCCTACTTATTTTTGCCTCTTTCACCTCCCCACTGTTAATTTTTTAAGCTGCCCCGCCCTGTGGCGAAAAAATTGCCGATTTCCTCTGCCCTGGAAAAAACTCCCCTTAATAATTGTCATTCCATTTCGCTGTAGACATGAAGCTACCCTATCCTGAGATGAAAAACCTGTCGATTTTCCCCTGCCCTGCGAAAAAATTGCCCCTGAAAATTAACATTCCCATGCAGACACATACTGCAGTGGCCTTCTACCGGAAACACCATGGCTCAACTTACCCTGTCCCTGTTTTTAAAGTAGCTTCCCCTCTCTCCTCGTTTTTCTCCAAGCCCCGTCCCCGGGACAATCAACTGATATCTGCCCTCAGTGCCCAACAAAAAATAACTAAAATTTCCTCCCCTACAACCTAAAAATACGTCCTTTGCCCTAGCAAAATTAAAATTTTCCCTGCCCTCAAAAATTGCTCCCGGAATAGCTTTTTCAATGAATAGCTCCGTTGGCTGCACCTGCCCCTCCCCCGAGTAAAGTGTCCAGAATAACGCCACTGGTACTCTAAGGCGGTCATTCTGCATTCTGGGAATTATTTACCTTCAGCTGTGGTGGCGGTTGTTGGAAAGACCTGAAACTCCAATGGCTCGAGGCTTGTGGTCTCCGCTCCTTCCGTGACCACCAAGGCAGAAAGCTGGTAGTCTCCGATTTCCGACGTGCCTCGGAAACCCAGCACTGGACCCATGACAAAGCGGTGTGGAATGTCCTACAAGTTGTAAAAATAAATTAAGAAGGCATTGTGCCAGGAAATTTTCAAACATTTGAAATTGAACTTGGGTAAGCCTACATGTAACAATGCGGTAAATTCTAAATACAAATTTGTTAAACATTTTATGTATTGGAGGTGTGTATATTACACTCGTACATCTCTTGTCACTGTAAGAAGGTTGTGGTCTTAAATGTCTGTCGTTCCTGTAAGTTCGATTTTGATAAATGTGCTATCATTAGTCATAGACACTCGAGGAAACAAGACTTTTGCCAATATATATTTCTAAATCATCGTCATGAACAGAGGGATGATAAATTTTCACGTCCTTACTTTTTCTTCACCCTTCAGAAAACTTTCAACATTAATGGTCATCACACCTCTTTGCCAGTAACCAAACGTCTTAGGTCCGTTAAAATAGACCACAGCTCCTCTCGTGTCCTGTACAGTTACCGTGCCTATCAGCCAGCCATCGACAAAACGGGACAGGTCGTGACCTGAAAGGAAAGAATCACAGCAAACAGAAGTGACGAAGTCCATCTTCACAGTGAGTGAATTCATAATTTTCCTTTTAAAAAATCTAAACATGAAAATGTCATTATGTAAACAGCTGCTTGATTGGTCATTTTGTATGACAATAAAGATGTAAAAGTGGATGACGTAATTCAAAGAAATTTCACAAACCAAGATGTATCATCATGGATCAATTTGAAATATTGCTTCCAACGTGTTCCGAGTCAAAGCGAGAACCAAGTAAGAGCGTCTCTTACGCATTTCTGCGTCACAACGTTCTCGATAACCGTGTACAAGTTTTGAATGGTACTAATTTACTGGCCCGTCTTTTGGGTTTAATTTCAAATCTCCTCCACTTAATTCCAGGTTACATGTATCAACAAAACTTAGTGGTAAATTTACAGTTGCTTTAAAAGTAGGTCATAATTCACGTTTAATCACATTGTCATAAAGTTAGGCGCTAATGTTTGCAAAGGATTGTCGTTGTATATCATGCATTGGGGACGAAATCGCCCCGAATACTATACTATTGTGATCCCATGCCTGACACAAGGATTCCGCAAAACATATTCTACACGATATCACTGATTAACCCATCATAGTAAACTACTCAGCTCACCAATTTCCAACTTTTCCAGTTTGTCTATCGTCAGCGAATCGGGAACTCCAATTTCGAACGTCTGTTTGCCTTCTTCTTCCATTTTCTTCTTAGTTTTTGATCCATTTCGGGTGAAGTACGTTTCAACGGGATCCCTTTCCCAAAGTCGAAACAAGGGATCATTTTCCCAGGAATATTTTGACTGAGAAGAAAAAAAAGAAACCGTATCAATGACAACGAAGACGGAAATATCAAAAGCTTATATTATGGTACATGGTGGAAATGGCTCTGTCCTTTCCTGACACCAGAAAGTTCAACGGGATCTCATTTCTTCAAGAGTTCAGAAAAACGTGATTGTTAGTTTCGTTACGATTGATCAAACAAATGTTTCACCCTTAGAGTCAGCAACAGACTGTTGTTCTAGAAGAAATTGCCGGGATTTCAGTTACAGATTGTTGTTCAAGTGGCATTGACTGTGTATCAGTGATGAAACAGAGCAAAAAGACGGCGTAAGGAATTATATGTCTTTTCAAACTAGCGAAACGGAATCTGAATTTGATTGCTATAAGACAACAACGCATTCATAAATGGATTTTCACGCAGTGAATAAAAAACACATGGAGATACACTAAAATACAGACACTCGCGAAATGCATCACTAAGACACAACATGAGGATCAAAATCTACATTCCAACAGTTCTTAGGTTAAAGCCAATGCAATAAAATGTTTAAAAAGATTCACAAACTATTTTACAGTATTGACAGAAACAGATGAGCGGTATCTGAATGAGCAGTTACTGTTGTGTGCTGTTTGGATGGAAAGTGATCTTTGCTCCCAGTGTTACCTTAATGAATGGTTTAGTTTTTGGTGACAAAGTCAGTCAAGTATACTTCTTTGCTGATGCATTTGGTGACAGGGTTTTGTATTGCTGAAAATGTCTTTCCTGGAAACTTGATCGATCAAGACAACTGGTAGCAGCTGTTCCATGATCTTGACTTTTTAAGGCAACATTGAATGCGCACTGCACAATTAAAACAGATTGTGTCACAGAGGTCTAGAATAGATATTATTATATGCCTCATATATCGGATGAATTCTCACGAATTTTTCCAGAATACAACTACCGACACGTAATCTAGTCCAACGAAAACCGCTTGTTCGGCGGAAACAGGCCGCATGATTGGACCAGTCGAAAGTGCAGAATTAATGTCTTTGCATGTATGTTCCGCAAGGGAAGCTTATGTAAGTCACTGATAAATGTTTATGAACCACATTTATGATAATTGTTGTCCATTAGGGCTCGAGGTCGGCAACCGAGGTGGTTTGAAGATACAGCCGATAGAAAGTTGATTGGTATACTTTTCGAAATAGAAAGTTTAGGTCAATCTGTATTGCTAGCTACAACGATCAAATTTGCAGTTTCCAGGCAACGTTCAATCCGTAACTTGGATTGAAAAAGTTAATCTATACATTTCAAGAAAGCGTACCTAAACCAACGTTTATAGCGACGGACGAAAAAAGTATCAAGACAGCACACTAATAGACCAGACAACACTCCCATTTATCGGTACGTCAATGAAGGGGTTGCACAATGGTACATTATAGTAACACGAGACACGTACGTAACGCATAAATATCGAATTGAACAATGAATGCAACATGACGAACGATACATAACAAGGTAGACATTGATCTCTCACAGCCATATAACTATGTTAAAACAGTACTTTCATTGTTCCTCGCTTTAAAATTTCGGTGTTTTTTGCTAAAACTCCATTGGAATGTATGGACAAGGATTGTATCTTTCCATTTGACAAGATGCAGTCCAGTTGTTTTGAATGAACAATCGGTGTACGTCACACACCTGTGTTAACGAGCGAAAATCTGTCAGAATACATGATAAGGAAAACAAATTTAATTTGCTTTTACTGTCAAAGCACGCCGCAATAAAATTAAATTATCTCATGCTCATCTATCTTTCACAACCAGATTTCAATTCTCTGCTCTAGAGGATTGCGAATCTAACTCCTTGACCCTCGCATAGCCAGACAGTAAAACCCAGAGGAAATTATGAAAAACTGTACCTTCTATGCAGGTGTGATTCAAACTTTGACATCGGCATGGGGTTTTTATTCCTCTGTGTGTCACCTTTCCTTGACAAAATATAGGCGAACATTCGTTTTGTGTTCCGCGATGTTTGAAGATCTTCGATATTTCGAGTGAATGTGTGTATAATTGTTCCGCATTGGCCATAGGCCTGCCAATGGTATGCGATCTGTATCTGTGATCAGCTTTGTGTTGCAACTATAAACACGATCCAACAATAGGCTGTTTCGGTTTATCAACAAGATAACATCCATGTTAAGCATTTACCGACGCATGTGTCGTCGAACTGAACTTACCTTAAGTTTAATCGGCGTGGTCGATTCCGTCTGACCTATTAGGCGTATATAGATCTGGGCGTCTTTCACCGAGTACACACAATGTTTTGTAGTGATGGTTACCTTCCATTTCTTCGTCATGATTCCTGGGAGATTTCTTCTCGCACTTTAAGGAAATCAAAGTGTCTCTACTTACGCTAATGACAATCAATGTATACGACTTTCCTCATAAACGACAACAACAAATACATTGGTTCTTTGGCAAACACGTTCGCACAGCCTCATGAGATCTGTCAGCGGTCCCGGCCAGACAGAGCAACTCCATAATTCATCGTCCTTTCAAAACGCGTGCTGTGAACTTTATCATTGTCTTAGCTTCGTCTAGTTTATCGATGGGGAAGTATTTTTTCGCTGCTGCAGTATACTGTATCATTTCAAGATGTCTGCCGTGCTAGTTTACTTGAATGACCTCATTCTGAATAGGGTGGGGACTTTCACTAACCTAATACGTTCTTCAATGGTCAACAATAGGGCATGGTAGTTGATTTTTGTCATGCAAATGAACGGTACAATAAAAGTAAAGGTCATCTTGAGGCGAAGGGTTAAAGGTTACAACACATTGCTGAGACAGGTTTTGGGCTGGTGGTGAATCGGACTATTAGTACGAAATCATCGTTGATGCGTCATATGACATAGTTAGTAACGGATTCTACATGGTAGACAAACAGCGAAATGTTTGAATTATTGCATTGGAGTCATTGAAGCACCTAGAAAGTGGCACCATTCCCACCCTAGCATATATTTTCCGAATAATCATTGGGGCATGTGAAAGAGGAGTGGAGTCGTTGGAATTAACTGCGCCTATACCGTGGCATGCGGCGACTTTCTTGTTTACAAACATGTGTTTCGTGCACGATAACTAGGTTAATCACGCCAACACAGCTGCAATATTAAATTTTACGATGTACATTATGACAAGCAAGTTTTAACTTTCATCAATTACCAACAGACATAGCATAGAATGTTTACATTGGTCGTATGGGTCCCATATGGCTTTGGAGCGCAGTTCAGACGACCCCCCCCCCCTTTAATCATCAAACAATAAGTTTTCGAACAAGTATCTCTGGTATCAGTAACGACTCCAAGCACATGTGAAAATTGTACAAATGTAGTTTATTATATAATTCTTGGCATGATGTTTAAAATACATTTTAAAGCAAATTAAAACAAATTAAAAGAATAAACTTTGTTAAAGTGGTTTATCATCGGAAAAGATGAGCAACCATAAGGCGTACATTGAACATCCTACCGTATTGGGATTTTTTTGGCTGACAACAAAATCATACAAATAAAAAGCGACGCTGGAAGGGAAATAAAATAATCTATCACGTTACAATTTAATTGTTACAAGAAACATGAAGTAAATTGTTCTATCTTACAAATCAATGTATTGTTTGTAAATGATCTGGACGGAGTGAAGAAACTTATACCGGTAGTTCAAAAGAAAAACTTACACATGAACTTCTAATAGACTTTACAAACTCGAAAATGCAATTTGCGACAGCGCATGCGCAAGTGCGTAAATTTTGCAGTGAAAAAAATACGATGCGTAATTTCTATGTGTAAGTCGCTCATATCGTTTGTTCAAAACACCACGAAAATAGTTCCTATGAGTGGTGCTCATAATTCATTTTGCTTAAATAGTTGAAACGACATAAATAACTTCTATAATAAAAAAATAACACATCGAAAACAGCAACATGAAATTGGGGTATACCTTTGCTTATTTGTAGGAGGTTGTTTCATTGTGTACGAATTACATCAAATGGTTGTTGCATGGTAAAATCGGTAAACATCCAACTACGTTTTTTCCACAGACTTCTCAGTGTTAGATGTACATTTTTGCGTACGTGGCCTCGTTGAAGAAAACATTCAGAATGTGAAACCGCACACAATACTGTAAGAAACACTTCTCCTTGAATTTAAAATTATTGAACTTTCACTTCATTTTTTTTTGTTTTTATAATGTAATCCAAAAAAAAAATATGCACTACTCCTGAATCAGTACTACTAATACCATCCTTGATTTGTTATCTGATATACATGTATAGCGTATGGTTACACTTAAATCTTGCGTTAAAATGTATCCAATTTTCCTCCTCGACACAATTCATGATTTTTGAAATACGAGCAATGGTCTGAAAAGAAAATTGGTTGTAGTTAAGGTAGATCGCGCTCGGGGACAGATATTCGGAATCTCTAATTTTTACAATTCTTTTCTAACCTCCCATTTGTGGGTTCATTTTAAAGCTCTTGGTGTAAGAAAAAACTTTTCACCGGCTTAGTTTTTCAAAATTCGAAAATTTTATTTTCCTCCACATGGTTAACAGGGATGGGGCCACTATGAATTTAAAATATCGGTAAATCTTGGGTTATTTGTTTCTCTAGTACCAAAATTTGCACAGTAGCACCCCAGATTTTCATTCGTTATTTTGAAAGAGAATGGTTGAGAGATTCCTTAAGGAAAGTTTGAGCAAAAGTTTACAGTAAGTCTTTCACTATCGAGGCGCATACTACCTTAAACACAAGTTGTGTAAATGTATCTGTGTGTGACGTATCGTGATAGGATGCGCTTCTTCTGTATGACAAATTAAACCACTTTCAATTCATTCATTATCTCATCCTGTTATTAAACTATTCTCGGCTCCAGGAAAGCTTCAACCACTTTGGTGTATTTCTTTGGTTCAGTCAGTAGCAACCGTTTCGGTTTCGTCTTCTCGTACAATTTATCTGGTCTCTTGACGAAGGTGGCGTCGTATCGCCCTGTGTGTTGGCCCTACAAAAAGTGAAAGGAAAATAAGGTAGGTGGCATGCACATAACAAAAAGTCGGAAACGAAATTCTTTGTTTGTCGCCCTCAGATTTCAAAACCCGCCAACAATTCACTGAAACACAAACAAACACAAAGACAGGTGTTCCATGACAATTCACGTAGCTGCCGCTTTATAAGTTTCTATAATTCCATACGTTGATTACAATATGGAAATCTTAAACGGTTCACATTTTATTAACTGTTAAACGTTCTTTTCCAAACAAAGGCACATTATATGTAGACTACTGTTCACAAATAAAATACCTAGGAGAAAGGCGTTGCTTTTAGTATTTCACAATGCTTTATCGACTCCAACATGAATGGTATTGAACCAAGGTCAAACAACGAACAATGTACTAAATATTATAGACACATTTCCTTGCGTAAAAAAAATTGTCAAGTCCCTAGGTTTTCTGCTCAAGCTGGCTTCTGTCCATTCTAGATTAGTTTCTATGTTTGCATCCTTGGTTGCCTAGCATTACGTTTGTTGTCATTTCTTGACAAAATAATGAGTAAACGGAGAAATAATTCAAGGAGTGGTGCCAGCCGCGAGCCCCCCTTAAGCTAGAAATTCAACCTTGTAGTAAAAAATATTGTACCGGTCCATTGCACAGAAAATGTTTCCGACGGAATGTTTCCTATTTTCCCAACAGTACAACGATATTCTATAAGTGGAAGCTGAAAAGTTGCAAGTTGTCTCTGAGATAATTTCTCAATTCATCACCTTCAAGTCGGAATCATCTGGATTCAAGACAAATGTTGACATATACAAAAAGTTCCAACTAACTCATTCACTGACACAGAGAGGTGTAACATTTTGATTCGGCCATGGATAATCGATGACAATAGTAAGCGTTTTATCCACAGACGCTCGCGGACTCTTTGCTCTGCCCTCAAATGGGGTGTTTTAGGTAGCAGTGGAGGGCAGAGCAAAGAGAACGCAGTCGATTAATCGAGCAGACAATCGATCGATCATCAAGCAGACTACCCAGCACACGAGCACCTGGGGTTTTGATTAGTCAGTATAGTTATGTGTTGCGACAACACTAACCTGTTGACATCTCAGTTCCATTAATTATGAAATGGAATACGAATCAAAACAATCCGTTAATCTTTTCAAAAGTAAGTTGTTTTATAAAAAGATGTCCTCTTCCACCCTCACCACTCTCACAGTTAAAATCATCTCTCTCTCTCTCTCTCTCTCTCTCTCTCTCTCTCTCTCTCTCTCTCTCTCTCTCTCTGTAATACCGAGACACTGAACGGAAAGGCAACGGCAAATTCTTACCAAGGAGGTCGTTTGAGGGTCGAGAATCAGGAAGTTTTGAGCGGCGATGACGTAATTATCAAAACCCGTTTCTGAGATTTCTTCGAGAGTCAGTCTGACTCTGCCGTGTTCAGGAAGACAGAAGAACTCTGTACCGTGATGTCTCATCATATGCAGACCAAAGAATGACTGTTGAGAAAGAAGGATTGAAAACAGGCAGTTCTATCTGTCGTAGGCAAGCATTTAACTTTGGTACATGTTGTGTTCAAACATCACTGGTGGAATGGGCAAAGTTTCCTTTATCGTGGAAGTAATTTTAGTTTGGATAACCAAAGATTTCACTAGGTACAACTAAAGGGAAGGGGCTTTTCGGAACTGCTCTTGTGCAACTTTCTTATTTATAAACAATGTATTCCTGCAGGATTACAGATGCATCACGTCAACATAGATGTAACATTTAAATTCCACGATATATATTACGACATTTGACTTTCCTCAATCGCCAACGTCCCTTGGATACAATGTTTTACATTGGTCGTATGGGTTCTCTACGGCCTTTGAACGCAGTTCTGACGGACCCTACCCTCTACAGTAATTGTACCCATATTAGAACTAAAAGTGCCGATAGTTTGTACGTTATGTTTCAGATGACAACGAAATGTTTCGGTAACAATAAAATGACTGTTACATATGAAAATTAAAATAACATTAACAATCGTGATGGCTGGAAGTCTTTTCATAATGAGAATGGTGAATTGTATCTTCAAAATTAAACTATGCATGAAGTAATTAAATCCATTTTACTTATTTTTGTTGTTGCTGCACTTACAGTTTTCATCGGAGGACTCGATATTGAGGACAGCGTTACGACATCAATGCTTATATCACTCTCGGCTTCGATCTTTCCCCAGCAACCCACGTGTGCGTCACCTGACAAGATGGTCACTTTGACTCGCTTTCGTCGCGAGAAGTCCAACAGCAGCTTGATCAGTCGTTTTCTCTCGAAGTCGTGATACGGCGACGTCCACTGGTTGGCGACCTCGTGATCGCCGTCATCGTGACCGTCTGAAAACCCTTCGCGTGACTATAAGAAACGAAAATGAAAAATAGGTTTCCATAACTTTCCAGTGCACAACGATAGATGAGTCAGGACTCTGCGGACCTATTGCAAAGCAATCATCTTGCTTTTTGATGAAAAGACAGTTTGATAATACGTTTTGGGTAGTCATATAAAGCAAATGTACGCAACGTTATGATGAAAACTTGAAATTTATGGAAACTAATAACATCAGTCTGTTTGCCCAAATAAATGTTTTGATAAAATATCTCTCGTCGTAAATTCTAAGTCTATTTAGGAAATAAATCCATTAGTCCCCACGGACACCGTCCGGGGGGACTTATAGGTTTGGTCATGTCCGTCCGTCCGTTCACGCAGATATCTCAGAGATGCCGGGAGCGATTTCATTCAAACTTGGTACAAGGATTACTTCATATGTCATACAGATGCACGTCAATTTGTTTTGTGATACGATCCAATATGGCCGCCAGGCGGCCATTTTATTACGATTTTTCCATGTACAGAGCCATAACTCAGGCATGTTCCAACCAATTTTATTCAAGTTGGTACAAGGACATTGACCAATGTCATAGATATGCACGTCAATTTGGTTTGTGATACGATCCAATATGGCCGCCAGACCGCCATTTTATTACGATTTTTTCATGTACAGAGCCATTACTCAGGCATGTTTCAACCGATTTTATTCAAAGTTGGTACAAGGTTATTGACAAACGTCATAGCTGTGCACGTCAATTTGTTTTGTGATACGATCCAATATGGCCGCTGTGCGGCCATTTTATTACGATTTTTTCATGTACAGAGC
>LD347568.1:136898-149730 GCA_001465055.1 Ptychodera flava
TTTTAAATTGTCCATTTAAAGTAAAATATGTTACTGACACGTTTTGTTCCTGAAACGACCCTTTGAGAAATTCTTCGTGGACGTACCAGTTGCAGCTGGAACATGCTTCGGAAACTTTGGTTCTGACGAAAATGATAAACACACCTTGAAATATTCTAGTTTTGAAGCTTGCGTTTTGATTTTGTTGTGCTTGTTCCAAGAGTTGGAAACGAAATTGTCAGTAAAGATCAACTTAGAAGGTCAAAGTAGGCAGTATTTAATACGGCTATAATTTCATCAAAATTAAAGTTATATTTTGACAGAGTTTTAATGTCTTAGTGGAGGTGTCCTGTCCATGGTTCACAAAAGCTTTTTTCGTCTCTGAAATTTGTGCAAAATCGTAGACACCCGAAAGGAGCTTACGTACCTATTTCAATTTTCTGCACAGCGTTCAGGTTAAAGAAGCGAGGAACTTTAATACGGAATGTCTGCTTGCCGTCATCGTCATCGTCCCTATCTTGAAGTCTTTTCGGCCTAGTCACGGAAAACAAGTCGGTAGAATCTGGTTCCTTCTCCCAGGGTCGGAACAGTGGGGAATCCTCCCAACCGTACTTGTACTAGAAAAAACGGTGTGAATAATGTACAAGTTCACATTCCGTTAGGTAAATTTTCAGTTTCTGATTAAAGCCTTGATACGCGAGTATGGCAGGCTGTTACAGGTATTGATTCCCCGTAAAATCCACATGAGTTCGAGTTAAAAATACTAGCATTTTGAGGTAAACGCAAAATTTGCCTGCTTAAATAATTTTAAATTATTTTCTTATCCACTATATGAATTACGTTTTTGAGCGACAGCACAATCGCTAGTGAAAGATTTTCAAAGGTTCTCTCAGAGTTACCGGGGTCTTGTGTGAGATGACGGTATGCAATGGAATGTGTTGAAAATGAATTTAAATCTATTGGTGTGATAATCTCAATTAAAGTTAAGGGGATTAATTTGCCCTGTGTTAACACATAGCGGAGCACTTCACTGTCTATGGCTGAAATCTCCATGAAATATAAACTGACCTTAACTATTGTTTTCGTCACCACGCCCATGATTCGCGTTTCTTACGCCACGCCCGGCTAACAATACCTTCCATGGTTCACTGACCACGCAACTAATACTCAGCAGTTAGGATTTTTTGTACATCGTGTTTCTCGTCGGACGAAAATCATATTTAAGTGATTACCTGTTAGGTTGAATATTCCCCACTCACAAAAACTGCAACCTAAGCATGACATGAGAACTGACCTTCAAAGGAACGGGTTTGCTGTTGATGCCATCTCCGATAAACTTGATGAAAAGCTTGGCGTTCTTGCTGGTGTAGACACTGTGTAGCGTCGTGATGGTTACTTTTAATTTCGGCATATCAGGCGGCCCTTCGTCAGATTACTTAATTCCAAACTTCTTAAAGGATACAAAAGCTCCTCCTTGACGTTCTTCGCGTTGATGTACCTGTCCTGAACGACCGTAACCATGCACACAGACAAGTTGAGTATTTCGGAATTTCACAACTGCTGATCAATGTAGCACTGTCAGCGATCATAGACAAACTGGGTGTTTACAATGAATCTCAGAGTACAAGATACGTCTGCGATGTAAAGTGCTCTTACCTCAATTCTTCAGTGTGTAACGAAATGCAGGGCCTTCAGTATTAAGAGTGAGAAAATGACGAACTCATGCGAATTCGACAGGAACAAATCTTGACACTTGAGACTGGGCTGAAGCACACGTATAGTTTGTAGGAGTTTGAATATGTATTTACATTCATATAGCTGGTGAATAAAGACTGTACAATCTCTCAATTGGATGTATAGACTCCTATAAAACCCGTCTGAATGGCACGTTGAACTAATGACACCCATATATATAACCTATACGATTTGTATTGTCATTGAAGTCGTTTGATCATTTACGTGTCATAGAAAGGTTGAAAGACGGGGAAAGACCTCAAAGAAGGTTTAATAGTACTGCACTTATGCATTTAACTTGGACTATTGAAGTCCAGTTTCATTGCCAATGTTCAGAAATTCGCAATACTGGAAACTACCCCATCAAACATTTTATAAAAATGCGGAACAATCGACCTCCAGTTGCAGGCGCTGTTTTCAATCCCCATCACTCGCATTAGTGGATGTGTGAGATGCTCATAAACAATTTCCCAACATTTTCTTCTACATGGGACATGGAACTTTTGTCAACTAAATAAATAGCCTGTCTGTTAAATCTGCGAATAAACTGGGGACTATAATGCCAAGATGAACGAGTGCAGAAACCATCGTCATTCGTCATAACACAGATTTAAATCCGGACGACGCTACGCCTGCTAAAATGTTGTCTGATTGTTTAACAACATGAGCCGTAAAAATCACAGTAATCAGCCTATAGACATCATTTTAGCTTAGTGCCCTTGATAAAGGCTATCTGTGCACAGTGAAACGTCGTGTTTTTGGCAGTAACCAGCACCCTTTTTACTATGCGTGAGGACTTGAGTAAATTATACCAAGTTCGATTTCCAAGTTCGCCCACTTTTTATTCTGTGTCTACTGACTTTAGTTGGACTGATCCTCATAACTTTGACAAACTACTATAAACATCACTTGAAATGAATGGTATATGCATATAATTCCCTGTTATGATTTTCCCCTACGAGTTTATATCGCAGTGGGTACTAAACAGAGATGCCCGTAGCGTAGGGCGCCACCAATCATCATGGCGTTTTGTACATTTATTATGTGGTCTGTGCATTTACAACGTTATGCGGTGCACTTAAAATGGTGTATCGGGTACTTACAATGTTGTCTTGTGCATTTAGGATGTTGTCTGTGCAATGATTACGTTAACCTGAGCAATTATAGCTGCCCTTAGCATTTTACACATTGTCCTGTGCATTTCACATGCTGTCATGTGTATTTACGATATTGTCTACGTTATTGACGGGAAGCAGTGATTAAGGTAACATACCAGGGATAAAATGAGATCTGATGATTCCACATCCTTGTCTTTTTCTTGATGAACACTCACTGTACACGTCTGTAAGACGACAAGCCTTGTATCATGTTTTTTTTATGAACTTACAAGTCAACTCAGTTTGGATCAATATCTAACATAGAAAGCCATGATTGGCTTAAGGTAGAACGCACCTCGGGGACAGACATTCGGACTCTCAAACTTTTACAGTTCTTTTCTGATATACCACTTGTGGGGGTTCATTTTAAAGTTCTTGGTGAAAGAAAACTTTTCACCGGCTTAGTATTTTGAAATTCGAAATTTTTTATTTTTCGATATAGAGTTAACACAGGGATGGCGGCCATTTTGAATTTCTAATATCGGTAAATCTTGGGTTATTTGTTTCTCTAGTACCAAAATTTGCACGGTGACCCCCTATTTTTATTCTTGATTTTGAAAGAGAATGATTGAATGCACAAAACAAAAACAATAATACATACTACAAAATGACTTGTTCATCTAGTTAGTTTTAATTTCAGTTATATGTGCCTTTAGAAAAAGAAGTCCTTCTATTCAAAATATATGACCACTGCAAATTAAAAATCACCATGACATTGATAAAAGTGAAAACACTATTAAACCATGCGGCGTGCTCCATGGCTCCGACAGAAAATTCATTGTTAACAGTACTGTACAATGCAACAGTGTAGTATACTACCATGTACAATCACTGACTATTGCTTTTTAGTACATTGTGACAAAAGTTGGGGACAAAAGAAGATTAGTGGACACAACTTAGGCATACAAACTAACTAAAGGGGCTTTCCTGGGGACCTCCAGCTATGTACCAATGCTTTATTCCTGACCCTCACCCAAGTAACTCCCTAGGCTAATAATGGTTAGTGCAAAACACTGTCTGTGTCCACTTATCTTCATTCTTGTCAAAAGTCTGCGACTTCGGTATCTTAGCTTATGAGAAATCTGTTTGACACATCATAGAGTGTAAGGTATCTTGTTTCACATTTTTTATTCAAGAGCATTTGTCACAACATTCTATTTAAAATAATGTGTACACCAAAATGCTTGGAAAGAGCTACACACTGACTGATATTTCATAGAATATTTTAAAACTTTCAGTGAATAAACTTTGCAGGATGTGGACGTATCACCTTTGACCTAAAATGGCTTGGATTGGATCAGCTATCATAACAGTGTCAGATTGTGTACAGACCTATAATTTTTTAAAATGTTCTGAGCAACTACTTCTTATCTGTGAATTCTACAGTCACATAATGGAATTCAGTTTCTGTGAACTGAAACCAAGCAGATGCCTGGACAAGTGAGTAAACACTTTATCATTTGAGTACCAGTATCTTTAAAGAAGTGGGATTACAAAATACCCCACCACATATTATGTGTGTTATGAAGGAAAGCTGTGATGCAATAATGCGTAACGTGCATGTATGTTGACCAATTTACAACACATCACAGAGAAATACACTGTCACTATCACTGCCATGTAATGCCTGGCAATCAATAATAATCTGCTATCGGGTATATCAAAGATTTCCAAACATGTCTTGTGATCATCGTTATTTTAGAATTTTCAACAGTGTTATTTTTTAACACAAAAGAGTACCAAAGACACAGTAAAAGATAAAAAAAAAGTATACCAAAGATATCAATATTTTGGAACCATCATTGGTGTTCAACTGCTGCAGCAAGTAGATGACAATGAATAGGAGACGGATATTGTATGTTTGTAAAATGAAATTTTGCTTATACAAATAACTGATTTCAGGGAAAGACAGAATGAACCTCAACACTAAAATTAAACAAAATTGGGTCAAACTTAATCAGACCACATGATTATAGCAAAGCATGACAACTGAGAGGTATCAGCTTTTAGTAATGCTTTTGGAATAACAGTACTTTAGTCATGTTTAAATAATTAACGGTGTGGAATAACTATCATATTTCCTTCGGGACAGGTAAATTACAACCATGACTTCTTGTAAGGGTGGGTAACACCTGCAGTCATTCAGGGTTAGGTCTTTCCACACACAGGTAATATGAAAACTTTAGTTACTGCAAGTCGAGATGTTTCATTTTTGTCTATGATGTCATTGTTCCAGAGATGCTTCTGCAGCCTAGAGAAAATTAGAAAAGAAGAAATGTTAATAAGTACACTAAAGAGATATATGGTAAAATTGCCTTTGTCTCTTGAACCTTCCTTACATTTGCCATAATTGGAAAAATCATCTAACAACCGCTAATGGCTGGATTTCTCCATAAACAGAAGCAAAAATTTTGATGAAGTTGCATTTTACCAGCCTCACAAATGTTCTGGGAGAAGTTGTCAAGTTTGATGCTCTGATCAGGTGATTTCATAGAAACCACCAAACAAAGCTAAACCACAAGGAGGAATGACATACGCAAACAGCTTATCATAGGAGGTGACGATAGTAAAAAAAATGATTTCTACCAATGCCAAAGAGACGCCTGTCAAAGTTGTGAACAGTGATCATATCGCTTTGGCCCCCAGCAATTCACAGTTGAACTGGGTGATAAAGCTCTATATCAGTGTTGTGAAGTTTTTCCCATTCTATAGAAGTTGCATGATTTATGGCTGGTGAATATGGCTTTTACTGACTCATAAAACCCAATCAGGAGATGTTACACACATTCAAATATGCCTTGCCAGACTTCATTATACTATTGAGGAAATGAGTTGAAGTGAAAGTGATAGTCACATCACCAGTTGGATCCTGACAGCAAATCCTAATTTCAACAAATGTGTTCATTCTGATTATATAGATGACAATGACTGTATATTCACAGTACACAGAATTAATCCCAAATTAGTATTGTCCGTAAAAACAATTCTATTGAGCAAAGAAACCAAAAGCCTCTAGTTTAAGAGATACTGAGCAGCATTACTTTGAAAAAGTCATGAAGCTAGACTTCTAGAAACAGAATTGATAACTGTAGTTGTCATTTTTTGTGTGTATTGCATATGCTACAAAGAAATTCTTTGACCTCGAGACTTCAGGGAATATACAAAAAATAGTGCCTACATTGAGGGCAGCCGTTTCTCTTCTAAGTTCTTTTATGACTGATGCTAAGGCTTCAGGATTGACTCCTTGTTCCAAAAGTCTGACACATATTGACAAGGTCTCTGCATCAAGTTCCGTGTTCAGCAGACGTGAAATTTCCTGTAACGCTTTAACAAAAGAATTTTACATGAGAAACATTACGAACAATGTATAGAACAAAGACTGATTATCATCGGAGCATTTTGTATAATACATACGATTATTCGGAGTGGGTGTTCGCTTTGCAGCTGCATAACTGCAATAGGGCAGTTCACAGTTTACGTCACTGTTCTCTCATTAATATGCAAAAATAAATATTTGTCCGCATTTTTAGATTACGCTTTTGAAAATTACGCATGCAAGAACGACGAAAATACATCGCAATGGGCGACTGCTAGTGTAACAGTGAATACTAAAAAACATATTCACGACTCAGAGTACAAGGTGCAAAAACAGCCACGCATGCAACATTGATAAAATTTGTCCGCATTTCAAGCTGCGTGTCCGATGTCGCGCGCGTACAGCTATATTTAGTAACAAACCTGTAACCGTGAACATAAACGTTAGACTTCGACTCTCGAGCATGCATGAACTGATAGATTCGCTCGTAACTACAAGTAGATGCGGAAGATTGAACGATTTTCACCCCTCGATGGACTAAGCCCCGTTTCTTTGAATGAACTCCGTGCTCCTTTTATCGAAGAAGCACACAGACAGGGTTACATTTGTCTCAACTCGAATGCAATTTTGCAGCTGGCCCAATGGTAGTCTCGTTTACCAGACCTCGTCGCTTCGCCACTGCAAAGTGCGCTGCTAGCGGTAGGACATGGCGAGTCGCGGAGCGACGAGCTTCGAGTCGCGAAGCGACGAGGGTCTGGTGACTACCACTGCATTCCACTGTGATGACGCATCAGGACAGGCGGAGTACCAAATTTAAATATGACCCTTGACCTACTTGTATATTCACTTCGAAAAACCAAGACAAATGCATGGGATATGTGTTTTCAATATGTGATAGTCAACATCGAGCACGTCGCAAATGTCCGGGGCAAATGTACTCTGTAGGCAGTGACCATGCTGAAAACTCCCGTGAAAATATACGGAGAGCATGTGAAGACAACAGCCAACAGACTTCCCGTACCCAGTTGGCAAGTTTACGAAGATGTCATTCCCCCGTAGAAAAGCTGTGATTGCTTCTATTTGCTCGTCTTTCAGGCATTCTATGGCTAATTTTTCTTTGTCACAATCGATTGCCTTCGTAAGTTTGGCTGTCAGCCCCATTTTCGCCAGTTGAATTTACGCACGTCCGCGTGCTGTGAATGCCCAGTGCGCTCTTTTTCAGCGAACGCGTCGTTTGGGGAATCCGAGGGAATCCTTCTATGTACGTCATATCATTGCCTTGTCACTTGTGAGGAGCTTATTGACGTTGTAAGTCACAGAAGTTCCTCATAGTTGTTGGTAGATATTTTTACAAGCCCCTCCTTGTATTGAATATGCATGAAAGTTTGCCAGTTGTCGCGGTCGTCGATTGAGCCATTTGATTGGTGGGTATAAATATCTTGGAATGCGGAAGTCAGTAGTCTCCAGACCCCCGTCGCCCAGCCAGTGGAAAAATCACTTCATATTCCTACCGCCAGCGGCGCACTTTGCACTGGCAAAGCGACGAGGTCTGGAAGCGAGACTAGCCCAATACCTGAATCACTACTTTCGAGGAGCAGACATGTTTATATTGCATTATGGGAAATATAGCTGAGGTCATAGAGGTCATTCGTGCCAAAATGTGCCGCGGCGCGGCCTCAACGTACGTACGCTTGCAGGGTGTCTGAATGTCAAAATAAACAGCGTCGAGGTACCGTACTTTCATGCCCGTACAAGACAAACGTCTGTCGACTTATATCACGACAAAGTTCCATATCTAGGGCGATAATTTCCATATAAGCTTATGTTATTTATCTTTTATGAATGTAAACGTACGGGGCAAGCCCAGCCTAGCCCTAAGCCTACAGGTCTGAAAATGCGAAACACACATAGTAACATAACTTACACTAACACAAACACGAGATCCATACAACAGAGAAAAAGATACAGATTATTAAAATTGTTTCTTTAAAGATATTTTTTCTGGGTTCATAACGGTTTTCAGGATACAAGAGATCCCGGCCCCGCAACCAACGCGGCTCCAATGCAAAGTCGCTATCCGTATAAACGCACCCGGCCCACAGCAAACTCACCTCTTGGTTTGCTTCTTTTGTAATGAATTTATGATACATATATCGGAATTAAAAACTATTTACTGTCGACTGTGATTTTGGCTGTAGAGAAGATCGGACCATGGACGTAATATTACGTCTATGTTTGGACTGTGATCGTATAGTTTATTTAGCAATGGAGCTTAGCATGCCGCCTCCCATTCAAGTTCGCATCGACAATCTTCAAACTCAACTCACATTCCAAAATTGGACAAAGTACAAAACTGAACTTTCAACAGGACAAAATAGTATCCAAGTTGTACAGTCAACAAACTGTTTAATAGTGAGAATGCTACTGGAGGGTCGAGCATGCACAGATCAGTGTTCTTCAAGAATATATCAAGACCTAGAAAATTATACTCCATAAACCCTTTTTAAGAGCCTTTTCCGTTTGTGTAACACTGGAAAAAGTGGAGAAATCTACCCCACTTTCCTAGAACAACAAAACTCATTCTGTGATAAAATTTGTACCATGAAGCTCATCATCTATTTCAATCCCCATACTTAAACTATGATCACTCAATCTGAATTTCGATAAAGCTCTGAGAAGTGTAAAATTTGACAAATTGTTCAGGTATTTTTTCAAAATACAATTCAGACTTGAAAGTTCTGTACATACATAATTTGTTACATTCTAAATATTTTCTTTTATCACTTGACATACTCTCCTTACAAGTGATCCCTGGATATCTTCCTTTTTATTGTCTTGTTTAACTGGGTATATGATATCACTCTTATGAGTTGAAAACATATGATTGTAACTTCCCAAATTACAAAGAATAAAATTTGCCCAAGGAGAATTTATATCTTTTTCTTGAAACGCCTGTTTAAGAATATGATCTCCTGGCAAACTATTTAACCTACACCAATATTTTAATAACAGACAAATAAAGATTGATCTGTCCAACTTTGCTCTCATTCCTTCAAGTAGGGTACATTTACTCACTCCCAAGATACATCTGCTAATATACATACATAGACCTTCAAGGCAATTATCAGTACTTGTAATTTCTGTTCGACAGATTTCTTAAGCATAAGAAAGAATTGGAATGATTAAAGTATCAAAGACTTTTAGACAAAGTTTGGGACTCAACACCGTTTCACTTAAAATTGACTTTCTGATGCTGAATAAAGCTTTCATTGCTTTATTTTTAAGAGTAAACTGATTCTGTTTGAATTTTCCATTTGGTGTAAAAACTATACCTAAATATGTATACTGATTTACAGTTTCAATTGCATTTTTCTCATATTAAAATGACTCTTTATTAAACGGTCACCTTTACTGAAAGCCATCGTTTTTGGTTTTAAACAATGCAACTTATTCAAACAAATCTGTAGATAAGTTTTGATATTAAAACTAAATCGTCAGCATATAAATTACAATTTAAATTTAGATCTCCCATATCAACGGGAAAGAAAGAAATTTCACCAAATATATTCTGGAGATGGTTAATAAATATGTTAAACAATGTAGATGAAAGATTACAACCTTGTTTTTACGCCCCCTCCCCATGAAGAAAGAAACCAATCGAATATATATCTGGAATTTTGTTTGACGTTTTCACGTTATACTGAGTATTATCATACATGGACATCACAACTGAATTAATCTCTGCATTTTTAAAAATAAACCCTTACTGGAAACAGAATCAAAGGCCTTTTTAAAATCAACAAATGCCACATAAAGAAAGTTTGGTGATTTTAAGGCCCTTTAGCGGTGTCATTTTATGCGTGGGACCATCTACTCCTGCATGAAACGGGGGTCGGGCTCAGATTTTCAAGCGTCAAGACGTGAGCATATATAGTGACGAACGCGAGCTGCTGGACGGACGGCGAAAGTGGGTACAACGTTTTATTGAAGTATTTGTTGTGGAAAAATAGCATCATCGTTTCCGAGACTACGTCTAAGGTCACTGTCAAAGGTCCAAGGGACCATGATTGGGTGGCGAAATCATGCTTCATTATATTGCGGCAAAGCATCCAATGGGTTTGAGGTGGTAATAGCCTAACAGAGAAGATTAGGCCGGGAAATCATGGCGTCAAAAACGTATTTCATTTTGGCCAACTTGGCCTAGGTGACACTGACATTACTTTCAATATTTTGCCAAATATGGTTTCACGGTTTACAAGCGACAGAAGCAATTATAGTCGAAGTATGCAAAGGTCTGCCTCTCGATCCATTGTCAATGTTCAAACTACATGTATTGTATATCATATCGCTCATACATACACAGTTACGAACCTGGCCGCAACGCCTGTGTCGACAATCTTTGCACTGTCGTGAAGGAATGGTCACACAGATGCTCGTTAGCTGGGTAGTCTGCTAAATCGATCGATTTTCGGCTCGACCTATCGATCCCGTACTCGATCTGCCCGCCACTGCAACCTCCAAGGAGCAGTTTATAGGTTGCAGTGGCGCCCAGATCGAGTACGGGATCGATAGATCGAGCCGAAAATCGATCGATTTAGCAGACTACCTAGCTAAAACGAGCGCCTGAGAATAGTGTGAGGTCACTTTGTGCGGAAATACAAGCTATAGCAAAATAACAAGCAATAGGCAAGGTCCAGTCTGCGTGATGGGTAAGATGGGTAATGCTGGTGTGTATGTGCGTCCACATGTAACGATTCGAGCGTTTTGGCACGAATGACCCCGTGACCTAAGCTTTATTTCCCACAATTCATTGCAAACACGGCCTTCGTTTGGAAGTAGTGATTCGGGTATGGTTCCACTGCCATGCAAGTTACAACACAGAGCTGAGACAGTGCACTACACTACAACAAGTCAGAGAACACTGTTAACATGAATAAATCTCAGTAGACGTGGTAGTGAGATCAGCTTTTGATATGTATAGACGCTGTAAAACTTCTCTAAGCGATGATAAATAATTGGCGGACTACTTACTGTCCACAGTTTCTCTTGCTGCTGTCAGCGTCTCTCTCTCGCCCGCCATATTCGAATTTTTATTAACGCCCTCAACGAATGGAATGGTTAGCCTCTCGCGAGAACAGGGATCATAGCGAGAGAAAGATTTCGCGCAAAAATCAAATGCGTGCAAATGATCTAAACCCGGGAGGAGGAGGGGCTGATCTGTAAGTGTAAAGGGGGCCGTAGACTACAACCTTCCTGCACCTATCTGTCGTGCGAATCATACCCTCGGACAAACTTGATCGTAAAGAAGCTCAAAACAACTCTTTTGGTCACAGATTAAGCACAGAGAATGCAACGTGCCGCCCGCATGAAACGAGAAATCCAAATGTTTGAAAGGGAACCTCCACACGGCATTTCCTGTTGGATGAAGAAAGATAAGTTTGATGAACTCGAAGCAAGTAGGTCAACTTTTGACATAAATCTGCATTTTCATGTTGTGTACCTCATGTTGTATGTATAGTAATAATAATAATAATAATAATAATAATAATAATAATAATAAAGACTCATCAACCCTTTCAAATTAATAGGGGATAATCCAGGCCTGGGATTAGGAATAATCCACAGGGGTCCAAGCTAGTTGTCAATCAGTTGTCGTTATTTAATATGTTATTTGCGTACACTGTACAAAACGTGGAGGCCCCTATGTATATCAAGCCTTCAAGGTACTTGCATCCCTCAAGAATCCCTTTTGTATGTCACGTCACTGCTCAGTGTTGCTGCGGTTCCATAGCCCTACCACTCCCTGACTGGTTGTTGTGCCCCACTCCCCACAACAATCAGCCAGAGAGTGTTGGGGCTATGGAACCGCAGCAATGCTCAGTGCAGTACATAATGTAATGATCATCATGGTGATGAATCATGATCAATCATGATTTTGTGTATTAGGGGTGCAATAATAGTTAGTTTATCGTTGCTGTAGATAGTTTCCTGTTGATAACAACAACAAGATATAAAAATATTTATTCTTGACAATTTACTTTTCATTCTATTCACACAAACAACGACAAATATTGGTGGCAACCAGTTTCCTGTGCAGTTCATCATCAACAATCGAAATCTATGAGTCTACTAGTCGGCTCTACAGACTAATTTATATAAATGTAGTTTTATGATCAAAAACAGTTACTTTTAAGCGACAGTCCATCCTTAGACCATCACGTCTTAGCAATATGTGTGGTGCTACACTATCCCATGATTCAGCCTGACTGGTTCACACTGAGATTAAGTGTTGAAGTGAAAATAATCTCTTTAGTACACAGAGTGGCATGGTGAAATTTTTTCAATTTATTATATTTTGATTATTTATATGCACACAGACTTAGAACAAGTCAAACCTATATGTAGTTTTATGATACAGTGTTGCCAACTTTGTCAATTCGTTCATTTAACCACGTATGATGTCTTGACATTGTTCTGCATCTCACCCGCAGGAATAATAGGTGGAACTGAAACTCCATACACAGGTGGTGTATTCAAGTTAGAAATTCAAGTACCAGAGAGGTAAGGGGCGACGTCAAAAGTTCAATGTAGGATAAAAAACTTAATTCCCTTAGTTTCCCCCCACCCCCCTAGAAACTTAATTGAC